>CM036541.1:15901938-15906938 GCA_020745685.1 Tautogolabrus adspersus | reverse complement strand
AAGGACCTACAACAAGTACTTTAGTGCAAATGCAGCAATTATTACAATGGACTGAGCAAGTATTTCTCAACAATTATTCCTCAAATATGATTTCCAAATCCCATCTCCAAAAATAATGATGACTCATAAGCTTGCTATTGTAGGATCATATAACACAGCGGCCGGCCCAAATCTCCGCCCAGAAATGCCAATGACATCACCAGATAGTGTCCATGTAACCAAGCAGCAACCTCCAGTGTTGAAATACTGTATAACCAAAAAAAAAACTGCAGTTCCTTGAAACACTTGAGGCAGGCTCTAAAAAAACAGAAGTCCCATACACACCCCATAATAAAATGTTGATACAGCATAAATAAGCATGTTTACTGCCTGGTTCAAAAAAACGATTTTGATCTGAATAGTTCTTGTCTTTGTCAGCACACACTGTTAATGGAATGGGGTGTGGTATTACTCATCTGTTTTGATTTGATGAAGGATATGAGTTGTGCATAAATAGGGACGTGACCAATCTCCAATCTGACTGCTCCAGCTCTTTGCCTGTCCATAGGTTGACTGAAAGTTTGACAGAGTCAGCATTTCCAATTTTGCAACCGCCATGGATGGGCTTCAGAAACCCATGGGTGATGTCACTCAGGCTTTGTCCATGTTTATTTACGGTCTATGTTCAGCACCTGCAGCATCCCTACCTCCCACAGCCATGGTTGGAAAAGACACTGCTCGGTTCTCTTTTGATAAAACTGAATCGTCTTTCTTAAGAAGAACCCACTTTTATTAACACAGAAAGGATGGACCCATTTCTCAGCCGGGAAAAATAACATCCCCAACTGAGTGGGTGTCAAATACTATATCAAGCTGGAGCATGACAACTTACTTTAGTATCATTTACTGGGAAGATAGGGTTACTTGAGTTCTTTTTGGAAAGGGGAAAAGGTAGAAATATTGAGTGGACAGTTTTGGGCCTGAATTTTCCCTTTACATAACTGTCTAAAACGGCAGCTGAATTATAAAGTCAGATACTCAGCTTACGTCTCTCCCTAACCTCTCAGTTCCTCTCTTTACATTCTGAAAGCGATAGAAGGAGGACGAGGTCAGTAGCTGTGTTTGTTCTCCTCCTCTTGTCTTCCATCTGACCTGTCTGATGGGAGTTGACAGAGGATCACAGCGTACAACTACAAAAAGGAAGGGAAAGACGAGAGGAGGTGGAGGGGGTGCTACTGCTGAGGAACAGATATAGAAAGTATCTTTTGAAAGGGGAGCTTTTCAATCCCCACTTGGTCTGCAGATTACAGAAAATGGGAGTGCGGGGTGGATGGATGGGTAGGGGTGGAGAATATGACAGGACATCTCAGCTACTATCTCGACCCTGGTTTCCCTGACGAGTGTAAAGACTGACAGGTTAGACGAAGATAAAAATAAAAGGTAAAGGTGTTTTAAGAATACTGGAGAGTGACAGCCCAGCTTTGGTCTGAAGATTCTATCTGGGTGGAATTTTTAATACAGAAGGACAGATTTTATAAGATCCCAGGCTCTGAAGAAGCTCTGCTCCTCTGTGTCTTATAGCTCGAGGCGTTTTGCGCAATGAAAGGACACAGTGATTTTCTTTTAGGCATAAATTATCAAATGGATTTTCTTCCAGGTATAAAACAGGGTGAGACTGTGCAGGTTTTAAGATTTGTTAACAATTTAGCGTTTCTAAAACAACAGAGAGGTGAAAAAACATCCTGTTTACAGTTTTGGTCACAAAAAGTTGAGGCTATCCAAAAAGTGAATTTGGCTCCAGGATTCTTCAGCAAGTTTGTTGTCATGGCAGTTTTTAATTGCAGTCATTTAAATCCAATAAACTTAGTCGGAAGTGTAATTAGTCTAAATGAAACAACCAACAAGCTGTTGGAGTTTCCCAAGGAGACACAGTTTTCTGATGAATACAAAAATAAAGATCTTTCTTTTGATAAACTAGTTAACCATGTTAACAATAATGCTTTGCCCAAGTTCAAAACATTAAAAATGTACATTTTAAAAGCTTTCACTCGTTTCAGCCTCTGGAAGAATGAGGACACTGAGAAAGAGCTCTGGTTACACTGCTGTTTCTTTATCTGATGGAAGACTGTCAATGTGCTTCCACATCTTACCAGAGTCTAACCTGAACATATTTCAGTCATGTGCAAATTAAAACAGATCCAAAGGCAGACAGAGAGAACCTAGGAGGCAATCCCATTTGACCAATGAACAGCAAAAGATCCCCCAGGAAGAACTAGAGGATGTGGCTGGAGATACATAGCTATGGGCTACTTTCAACAACCTAGACTAAGGTAAACAGCAGAGAAAAGGATGGATGGATTTCAGGATGTTCTTTCCCTCTACTGTGGACATGCCCCCACATTATACAAGTAAACTTAAATAACAATTTAATAGAGCTTTACAGCTCCATGCTGTGCTCTCAATAGGGTTCTTCTCCAATCAACAAGGGAGCTAAAGAAGGAACATTTACAATTCTGCAATAAGTGGCTTTGCGATTAACATTGATGACATTTCTTAAATGATTTAACACCCACTCTAATGCTTATAACTCTACAATAGAAGTAGTCAGCAAGGGCTTACACTGATGGCCAATGCATCTCCTCCTCCTCCCATTGTAGAAAACTGAAGCAGGCACACACATACTTTCATTTTGTAGCTTGACCCATGTCCCATCTGTATAATGGAGGCGACTGTTCCTATGACCCATCCTGTAGTCAGTCAGTAGGGGGAGCTCCAAATGTTTTGACTTGACTTTTGGGGAGCTGTCGTGTCATACTTCTTTTTACTCTCTATGGTCCAAACATGGGGATACAACATAGCAGAGTCCCTTGGCAAAAAAAATGAAACATGATGACATTCGATTTCTGTCAATAATGTGAATAAATCAGTCAATTTTACCCTTTTCAGTAAATGAGTGCAGAAATGCAACATCACGGTTAATTTGCTGATGCTAGACCTAATGTGTTTGACTCTCTGCCAGATCTGTAATGCACATCTTTGTCCTTGTGATCTTAAGGAGGAAAAGTAATAGAATAACCTTTTTTTCTTGTGTTGGTGTTTTAGTGCAGTGGGGCCTATTGAAGAAGAAGAAGAAGCAGTCATTTTCCATTTAATCTTCCTTAATTTGGAAATAAACCTTTATCTTCTCTGCTTTTCTCTACTCTATGCCTTTGTTCTCATTCTTTGTCTCTCCAAACCCAACATTCCTCCTCCTTGCTTTGTTTCCGCAGAATAGAAAAAGCACAAAAAGGCTGAAAGGTGACACTGTGGGTTCAGCAGTTTTATTTGGAGGGCAGATGCAATCCTGATGTTCTCGATCGGGTCACTTCATATTATTGCCACAGCTCCGCCCGTCACTCACTCTCTCCTCTTCCAACATACACTCACATAATACATGTAATATGGTCCTTCCCAGGCCCCAGCTAACTTCATTACACACGACTGAATAAGAACCACATGACGTCTGTCACGACAAATGGGTACTAGCTGTGTGTGTGTATGCGTTTGCTGTGTGCAGGACTGTGGTGTTTGTAAGCCCTGGGTGAAGGAAGTTCATTGAGAAATCTAAACCATTTAAAAACATTACAGGCATATTATGTCTGGCTACTCTATACCTGTGAATCCCTTCTATTTAATTTGGGGTCAAGACCCCCAAATTGGTCACCGTCTGCTGAATACCAACATGGCAAATTTTAACCGCTTCAAGCATATTCAATGCAATTTATCCACAAACATTTCAAAGAAATATAAAAAGAGTGTTTGTACCAGAGCTCAAAGGCAGGGCTCCATGTGGGGACATTACACCCACATATTTAAATGGGGCTTAAAAACACAACTTTCCAAAGTCATGAAAGTATAATGAAAGTATATTTTTTAAAATTTAAAAAATGGTGACTGGTAAAATGTTGAAAAACTGTAAGTGTTGAGAACTGAAAATGACTGTTAGGGCAAAGCAATAACATTATTTTAACACTCTAAAGACATGTACAAGATCTAAGAATACAGGGTGTCATATGCTGTCTAATTACAAAGCCACTTGAGGGATATTAAGGATTTGTAATATCGTGCTTTGTGAACATAATTGACTTCATTTAAGTGTTGCAACAACTGTTAAAAAAGAGGAAAAAAAGAAAAGCAAGAAGAAGCATTCATCTGAAACCAACCCACACAGGAGTAAGCACTGTTTCACTGCCAGAATCTGCTTCATTATGCTTATAATGATGATACTGTTCAACTCAGAACCATAAACAAAGTGTCACTTTACGTCATGCCACTATACTTAAAAATTGATAAAATAAGAAACAATCTCAGCACACATCAAAAACAACTTTTCTCTTTCCTTTCCCCTTTAGTACCTCACTCTCACAATGTCACTTGTGCAGTGAGAGCACTGAGGGTCAGCTCGACCTGTTAAGATTTTTAATCTGAGCTGGAATTCTAGGAGGCGATCCCTGTGTCAGTAAAAACATTTTTATGTTGATAAAAATCTAAAGTAACTCTGGGGGAACATTGTCGGGCAACGAACAGTTGTGTCAGGGTTCTAGTGGATCGATCATGTCGGGTTCTTAGTTCATCAATTGTCATTGTCCTCAGATTAGATGTGAGTTGTTATGATTGCTCAGAGATTTGTGCTTTGACCCGTAGTGACGATTGACAATGCCACGTTTAATGATAGCAAGGGTATGGAAACACATGTGGGAAGAGAGAACATATTAGAGTCCATCTGACTCACTAAGTTTCTTTGCTTCTGTGTCTCTAAACCTTTCCTGTTTGCTGAATGTGTTTGCTTAGTGATGTGATGTGATCGCAAACGAGCTGGCTCTTTTATGTGAGCAATAGGAGCCCCCCCCACACACACATGCCTTATACTCAATGCCAATACCTTAATGGTTTATACCTAATATCATGTCAAATAGTGTTATTCTAGATATTACACATTTTAGTATAAATACAATGCATCATTTGAGAAAAATAGGTCAAAA
>CM036541.1:15781938-15896938 GCA_020745685.1 Tautogolabrus adspersus | reverse complement strand
CAATATATGTGAAGAGACAGCAATGACTTGTTAAGTTAAACTGAAAAGAACATTACAGTCTGTGGTTAGATGGAAGTTTAATCAGTGCTAGAATTACACACACACATTTTCCCACAAACAGCTATACATCAAGGTTAATGCATCCCTAACAGAACATCATTTGTTCCATGTAGGACAGGTAACGTACTTTAATGCTTTAATAAAGCAGCTCTGAACGGTGAGTACTTCACTTTAGCTACCGCTGTGACTAAATAATCATTTTTATCGGTGAAACTTAATCTAGCTATAAATTGCTTTGTTAAAACCTTCAGTGCATTCACTCTGAAAGAGTCCCAGAGTGCAGGTTGCTGTCTGGGTATTTTTTTTCCTGCTGTTTTTTTTTAACATTTACCTTTTTACATTTACACCATTAACTGAACCGATTGTATCGATGGTGTCGCTTTTTTGGCAATTTATGCAGCTCCTATAAGAAAAGATAAAAGAACACTTGTATATTTTTTTGTTGAACATGCCACAGCTGAATGGAGATTTTCCTGATTAGTATTAGTATGTATAAGTGGCCTTCAAATGATTTTTTTTAATTAGCAAATGGTACCAGATTCATTTTCCGAGTAAGCAAATCGACTGGAATAATTATAATCACAACTTTAAAGAACCCATAATGGTGTCTCGGTTTTTCTGCTGATTAACTGATTGTTAAATGTGATAATGGTTTTGTTACTGACTGTATGTCTACTAGGCTTATGGCTGCATTCAATTCCTTTGCAGTATTTTTTCTCCGTCTACAGGCTTTCAAACGTTGATTTGTGGCTTCCCCCGAATGTGCCTAAAAACTACTACAAACAATTAACCAGAACACTTCAGTCACCAGAACTCCTCTCCATACAGATTCTACATTCTTATTCTGTTTATATGAATGAGTTTGTTATTATTAAAGGAAGAATGTGCAACATTTTACTTATAAATATAGCAGAAATCAAGTATAGCCTATACAATCTCTCATGACTTTTTACAATGAGTGAGAAGTGCGAGTCCCGCCGGCTGTGTTGTTGTTGTTGAAGTTCTGTTTACATCATGTTTACATGGACGCGGTGGCCGGCTCCACCCATGGCGTATAAAACAAGTTTAAATCAAGGACTAGAGAAAAGAAGAATAACAGACTCACTGCTTATTTGAATGTCACTTTAGCATTTTTAGATCACGGTCATTACGCGTCAATTTATGTGCAATGTGAAGCTGTGAGCTAACTGAAGTATGCTAACGTTAGCCAGCTTTTGTCCGCCACTTGCGCTAAATGGTGTGTTCCATTTGATAACTCCTCTGTGCGAATGAGAGTGGATGGGGGTTGGAGGTGTGTTGCTGGAGGAGAGCGGAGGCTTTAGAATAGCGGAGGCGTCGCCAAACAGCAGTTTGTTTTGGTTTCATGCTGGTGCTCAAGGGCGACATCTACTGGATCAAAAAGTCGCACATTCTTCCTTTAATGCTGGATTTTATATCTGAAGAAATAAAAGTATGACATAAGCAAACCAGTGAAGTTCTTTACACTAAATCATCCACAAAAGGTCAATAACCATGAAATGTCATGTACAGTGTGAGTACAATACTGGACAGAATTATCGGAGGCCAAACAGTGTTTGGCCCTTTCTTTTTTTATTATTTTAAAGATTGTTTTTGTTGTTCTGCTGGCACAAGCTTGATATCAGTATTGATTAAACCTTACCGACTATTAGTGTGGCATTGTTTCCCCGCTTTATTATTAATCCTGCAAAACTCCACAAGACTAAATCACTATTTTTCTGTTTAACGTCTATTTCTGTAATATTTACCTGCTGCTCCACATTGCTCCTTTAATAACAGCAAACCACACGGTAATTTGGACAAATTGGGCCAATGATTGTGTAAGAAAAACAACCTCCATTAGGGGAAAAGACATGCATGATCTGGTGAACTTTCCCTCCATTTTTGATTTGAGTGTTTTCATTTGCCGATGCTTTATCACCCTGTCATTATTGACACTTTCATTGTCAGTGTAATCTGTGTATCTATTATCTGAGGTTAATAACTCCTCTGTCTATGAAACAACTCCCAGTCTTATTTTAGTGCCTGACTCGTTGTCTTCCTTCCTTTCACTCTATTTTCTAAAGTCTTTTCCCATCATCCCTGCAGCTCTCAGTGATCCACTCTCTGTTTTCTTTGGACTCTCCTTAGTCCTTTTCCAGTCTCCCTTTTCCTCTTTTCATCAATCTGGAGCGTTTTTCTTGGACACTGTCCATGCTGAATAACATTTTCTTTGTTTTTCTTTTTCCATTTTCTCCCATCTCAGTTGCTCTTGCACTCACCTCTTTATTTTTTCTTCTTCTTGCTATTCCCTTTTGCATCACTTTTCTTAGTCTCTGCTTTTTGGCTCTACCTCTGCACTTTCCTCGCCTCTTCCTGACCCCTCTCTCTCTCTCAAGCTATGTCTCCTTGTCAGCTCTCATATGTCCTTTCTCACCCTGCCTTTCCTTTAATTCCTGAATTCTGGTTTACTCTTTGTACTGTAAGTTTTTTATTCTTGTCCTCAAACAATGCACCAAAACTGTATTAACACAATACATTCTTACAGACTGCATACATTGTTACTACCTGACTGTCTAATCAATGTTGCCACTTGAATTAATTTCTTATTTACGTTTCATAGTTTTTCAGTACAGACATTTCTCAGTACAAAATTCCAAGATTTAGCCCATGCTGTCATTTCTTCAAATAACATAATGTTTTTTTTTATTTCTAAATATATCCTCACTTTGGAAACATAGTAATGTACAGTTTATCTCAATGAAAAAGTACTGCACTGAGGTTTTTTGTATAACCCACAACGTTGCCAACAGCATCAGATGCTAATGAAATGTTTGGCCTCTATCTATCCTGTAAATCTATCCAAACAGGCACTTTTACATGAACCTGATGTTAGAGGAACAGAGGGGGGAAAACAAACCCAATAACAGTTAAAAGGTACCTTTGAACTGCAACATTAAGATGCTACTTGTTCATTTATATGTGACACCAAAGGGGAAAGAGAGGGAACCTTCAGTTTAGTCAACCAGGGGATGACAACAACTTTGACATTTGTTAGATTAGGCGATAAAAATAATGCTTAACTTTTCATAAAATATCATTTCAACATTGTATGAGGATGGATTAAAAACAATACAGATAATTATCATTTTGTATTAGGTTTTGATTTTTATACAAAGAATTATGTTCAACAAAGAAAACTTTATTCATGCCAACAAATGTTAAAATATATTTGCAAGAGCACGTCACAAAGCACGGACTAATGTGAATACAACAGACCTAAGAGCACACTGAATCAACACGGAAGCTCTTCGTGTTTGTCTTAATGAGAGCGCAGATATAAAGAGGGAGAGCTGGGAGGAGGGCAGGAGAAGCTGTACAGCCACGCAAAACAGCGCTTCTTAAGTTCAGGTCCAACAAGCTTGGCCTCGGGGTTCAATTACTAAGTGAAAGGGCTGGGTCATGCTAAAAGCGGCTGCAAATTGCAGAGGTTAATGTGTTCTGCAATTAGTGTTAAGCTGCATGAATTCAGACACTGCTTTGAGTGTGTGTGTTGCACTGTATTGTTTAATTATGATTAGTGTGTGTGTGTGTGTGTGTGTGTGTGTGTGTGTGTGTGTGTGTGTGTGTGTGTGTGTGTGTGTGTTGGAGGAATTCTTAGAAATGGTATAACAAGTCATTCACTGCTACAGACACTAATCACCCCCTCATTTGTTTAATACATCTGTTTCACATACTTTCAGGGTTGTGTCAGGAAACAAATGTACTCAACATTTGTAAAAATCCACCATTCACGTGATGAAGTTTGCACTCTGCTCACCTTGGACTTTTCACACATCAGCCAATATCAGTGAAAGGGAAAAATAGGAAAAGTTGTATAAGAAATACTTGAGGGAAAAGTTGTCTTAAACGGAGCCAAACACAAAACATAGACAGACAGACAGACAGACAGACAGACAGACAGACAGACAGACAGACAGACAGACAGACAGACAGACAAAGACCGTAGAAATCCCTGAAGCCTTTCCTGCAGACACTAGCTTGTAAATATTAAACTTTTTCCTTATGACAGCTGGTCAAACCATGCAACTCCTTTGGGTGGCTGTGAGATTTGACCTCTACACTGTTTGAATTCCTTAAAAAATGAAAACTATAAAAACACAATTTACATAAACGTACATACCTTTGTGTTGTTGTTTTTTTTTACAGGTTTTAGGGATATGATTTAAAAAAAAAACATCTGAAGTTCCATTTCAGATGTATTAACTATTTAAACACCTTTGACTGCAGTTCAAAGGTGTGTCATATCTAAACGTCTAAAACATGCTCAGAGTTTGAACCAATTCATTAATAATAGACACTTTGTTCATGTTTAACTTTCAGAATTCCCCTGGATCAGTTTATGGTCTATTTATGTAGCCAACTTTGATTGACAGATTTAGATATTATAATTTTTTTTAATTTTCACAAAATGTAAAAGCTTTCATCCATTATTTAACGTCTGTTTGTCTGACCTGTTAGCACAGAATGAACAAATTCTGGGGACATGAAGCAACTGAAGATATCCCAAGAAATCGATGAGCAAAAATAATAGTTAAGTAGTAACTTTAAATATAAGTTGCAAGTTAGAACTTGGGATTTTCTGGTGGTAGCAGATGATTTTTCTTTGATCAACAGTGTTCACTTATAGACGTTTTCATTAATTCCTCACATATTTTCATACGGCCTCACTTTTCTTAATATTGAACTTCTATTGTGTTGGGACTAGGTTGATTTCTACGAAGACTTTTTCAGATATTTGGGAAGTAATGGTTAAACTTATTCCATCAGGACCACCTAAAAAAAAGTACTTTGCAGCCATCTGGCAGCATCCTGAGTCAGTGCTGCATCGATATGTACAGAGCAACCATCCAGATGTGTCAGTGATCCACTTCTTTAGTGATGGACCGTGTGTACTCGGCACAGGCAGAAAAGGTAATGTCTCCTTTTTGTTTAGTGAGCAAGCTTTCAGGTACATGAAATTTCTTTGAGGCCGGCCGTTGGCGCAGCAGCAGCTGATGGCGTAGAAGAGAGGGAGGGGGGGGGGTATTAGAAAGAGGCAGATTGATCAGTTTGGTGAGTCAGTGCCATGACCCACCACGTGAACAGTCTCTCTATCAAGCTCTCCTGAACATGAGCACTGCACCAGTACACACAGGCAGAGCTGGCAAACTCTGCAGCCAGCATGTTGTGTGTTCCCGAAGCGACGAGGATTCATCGGGTGGGATCAGAGGGAGAAGCTAACTCATCAGGAAGGATGCTGCGTGTAAATGTGCCATGAGGAAGAATGTACACTAAGTGCTACAGTATCCAGAACTGAACTGAGCAAGTTAAGTTCTCTCAGGCTTACCTTCCCTACCGAGGGATGCAGGGAATACTCGTTTGACTGTAGTTGTTGCTGATGCCGGTACGGAAGTGCCTATAGTTACTCTAAGGGGGGGCTGGATGCTGACTCCATGAAAACTGGAAATGTAATCAGGTTGATGAAATAGTCCTGAAATGTCTTTGCAGTTTTATTAACATTTCATAATGATGCTTGTTGTAGCTTTCTTGAACTTTCCTTTGTTGTTTGTTTGTTTGTTTGTGGGGGGGGGGTATGTTTTCCAGACTTGTAACAGATAGTTTTTCTTTTTTTAAATTCAAAATTGAATATGTATTGAACTGGCATCAAGAATTGAATGTAACGGGGCGCCAGAGAGCCTAGCTGTTATGTTGCACACCCCATGTACAGAGGCTATAGTCCTCGTTGCAACGGCCTTGAGTTCGAATCTTACCTCTGCCATTTGTTGCATGTCATTCCCCTCTCTCCCCTCCCAACGTTTCCCATCTCTTTTCAGCTGTCCTATTCAATAAAGGCAAAAATGGCTAAGAAAAATATATCAAAAAAGGTTAGAATGTAGATGCATTCAGTGCAGTCTGAAGGGGTTTATGATTCTTTAAGACATTGCAAAGATATTGTTGCGCAGGTAATTACAATCCACTGTAGTTGTGTAACATATTATCCTCTGTTACTGTACTGTATGTTGATACTGTTTAATTACAGGTCCTGATGTAGGAATTAGTTTCTTCATGTTAGGTTGCTAGGTACAATGTTTCTGTGTAAAATTTAGAAACAAAACAAAAAAAAGCATTATATTCATGAAAGCAAAGCGAAGTCTTTTTTTTCATTCAGGCAGACGTCCTTTGAATGACCCGTCTCCCTAATCTCCCCCCTCCCCCTTTCTCCCTTCTTTCTTCTCAGTAAGTCCATCGTATTTTTGTTGGACTCCCTTCTCGCCATAATTTTCCCCCCTCTGCTTCTCTTTTCTCCTTCTTCTCCTTCTCCGCCCCTCCCTGGCTCGCTCTGTCATTCTGTTTTCACTGGACTGCCTCCCGGTGGGACAACACTCTGATGGCGCTTCTGACAGGAAACCCCCCACCTCCTCCTCCCCACAGCTGACTTCCATTAGGGAGAACTGGAAACCAAGACAACCCCATATTGTCAGGTAGAGTTTCATGCACAGAATCCAGCTTGAGGTCTAGTCTCTATTCATGTTTTTTTTTTGTCCAGAGAGTCAACAGGTTCATGGAAAATAAATATTTCCAGCAAACATTTTCATAGAATTAATGTTGGATTTTAAACACTCTATATCTCATTGAAGAAGCCAAAAAGCAGTATAAGCTGTTTGACTTATACTACAGGAATTTCTCAATACAGAGACCCACACAGATGCCAGATATACCCCAGAGCCCATTATGTTACTGACATCCATAATTGTCAACACTTTTTCAAGCCTGATGTTGCCTGGTAACAATTGCCATCACAGCCAAGACTTGGACTTTTGGCATTGCCGTTTTGAAAGGTTCTTTTTTATGTATTAATAAATCAGAACTTTGCTGGAGCTGATCTGGGAGCTTTGGCCAAGTTTCCTTGGAAACATAATTCATTAAAGTAAGTAACGAATAAATCACATAGGGCAGTAATGTCCCAAACTATTTTTGTTGAGTTTGACTTTGATATGATGTGAGAGTTTGTTTGAAAAAGCCAGAAAGAGACCAATTTTTTCTTTTACAAAATGAGTATGTAATTTGTTTCTATACTACACTGCTTTAATCATGGAAAGCTAATGAGAGAACGAAGTACAGTGAACCGAATACTGCTTTAATTGTAGATTTATATGATTAAATAATTTTTGACCACCAGTTTGATTGATACACCCTGGCCCCTTAGCTTTGGGGATTTGTAGATCAAGTCTCTAAATGTCCAATTAAAAACGGGCGGTAATTTAGGTAATACAAGTAATTAAGTGGTATTAAATGTAAAAAATGGTTCAGCTGCTTTCATGCTCAATTTATCTGCATCACATTAAATTGTAGTTATGTCAACTCTGAACCTTCTAAAGTACTATGAATTGATTGTAATTGCAAATTAAATGTTTCATTATGTATTCTAGTTTCAACTCGGATATCTAAACGTCCTGCAATTCAGATGAATGCTTCAGGGTTCACTGGAATGATATCTGGTGCACTATGATGTTTAATGCTGTAAGTAAATAAACCTACACACAGTATTTCATATAGGTCATAGATGTAAAGTGTTAAATTGAATTGTTTACTCTTCAATTCCAAATATGTGTGAATAGAGCACATCTATTTTGTAGTTGCACATGTGGCAAATCTACAAACAGATTTTGTATTCAAACCAGAGTTTGTTAACCTGGGAGTAAGATTGTAAGTAACCCATTCCAAACTTTGTCTGATCCAAGCCTCTTTGGTGCACCTCTCACCTCTTTGCAGGTCGATTAAGACTGAGTAGACCTGGTATTCCGAGTGACCTCAGTCGTCAACTTCTCACTCTCCTGCTGCTGCAAAGCGTTATACTGAGCATGTGTTGGAGCGACGGTTTCATTTTACCATGGGGTTCAGGAAGTGGACTAAGCAGCGGTGGGAGGACTGTCTGAGACTGTCAAGACCGGATTATGAAAAGGACCCCAAGAGAGACAGGGTGAGTGATTGAGCAAAGGAGGGAAAAGAATGGGGAAACAAGGAGCAGGGAAGGAGGGACAGGGAGAAGAAGGTGAAGGGAGCGAGAGGAGGAGGACAATGAGGCTTTTGATGAGGCCTTTCTGGGAAGCATATGTGGGTCACAGCATGAATAAACACACTTTCATAGCTTAAATTGACGATTTGCACATATACAGAGGGGCGTTGTGTTCCTTATACACATTCAAAGTTATTGTCTTGCCCTCTGGCTTACTTTCTAATTCACTGGCAGTGCTACAGTTGCATTTTTTAAAGCAGGCTCAAAGCTTCAAATCTGTCTTAACAAGATAAAAAAGATGGCATATTGAAGTGCACAGCTCTTGTGTTAAAGTCAACCGGGAGATGATACTTCAATCTTGTCCCACCACTGAAGTGTCCTTGAGCAAAGTATTACATTCCCAGCAGCTCTGTGACTGCTCCTCTACACAGCTGACCTGCAGCAGCAGCAGCAGCTTCTCTACCACTGACAAACTAAATCCCCGACTGAGAAATGAGATTCACTGCGGTAATTCTTCTCAAAACCTTCATCTAAATGCAAAAACTGGTTCGATCTAATTACAATGATTCACATAGTATACTGTAATTGTCAAGAGATCAGTCACTGTACAGTCTGATTATTAAAAGATTAATATTGTAAAGGGTCCTGAGGCAATTGTGGTTTCTATGCAGCGGCTGATGCTTCTCATCACTTTAACATTCACAATCATGTTCCCTCTACTGGGGCATTTTTGTTTTATGGTTTTCATTATTTTCCTAGATGTTGGTTTTTTGTCAGCTCTTCACATTGTTCACTTAAGGTATTATTTGTTTTCTGAGTCAAACTGACATGTCTCCTTTGTGTTCAGGGCTCTGCCGATAACCGATAAATGTTCTTGATAGCCATGCAGCACATTGCTAATATTGCTAATGGTTGCAGTCGGTGACCTTCAGGCACCAACAACATGGTAAGGAATATCATGGTTTCACAAACCTATCATGAGTTTTACTTTCTTCTGAGGAGATGTGAACATCTAGCTGATTTCACACTGCAATCAATCCTCAGTCTCCGGGGTTTAAAAGTCTCTGATTGTTGAGCCGTCCAGCAGCCTAAAATACTACCCGAAGAAGCCTGTTTTGACTCTTTACACTAGTTTAACTGCCTTCAACAGCACATCAACTCCCCCACCAAAAAGCCTGATAAAACAGACAGAAGAGGCTAAATTTGCACAATGAAATGTTGTTACGTGTCAATTGGTGAAACCATGCACCCAGTACAATGAAAATATATCAGTTAAAGTGCCTAAAACATTTTCTAAAAATGTTTTTGCATTTATTGAATAATGTACTCAGCAAAACTTACTCAACTCAACTTGGATGATTTAGCAGCATCTGTCCTTTGGGCTATTGCTGTTTTTGAGCCATTAAAATGTGAAGTATTGTGGTCTGTTTTATTTTATAGATTTTTCACGTGATTATCTTTTCCTTAACACGACTGCTTTTAGTGTCCTTTCACCAAAGGCCATAGAAATGGGAAGGAATATTGTTGTCAACCACTGATGTAATCTGTCCAAATGATCATGGTTCTTTACTGTTATTGCCACCTGATGGTCATGACATGTAAAACATCCTCTGGCTTAACAGAAAATGTGAATCACTTGGAACTGTTTAACCTGCAGTTGGTTTAAAACATTGGTGAAAAAAAAACTCTGTAACTGAGATACCAATAGACTTAAACCAAAGAAAGTTTCTGAATAGTTACCGTGATGACCAGGACCATCATTTCTGGTTGGCTGATTGCCTCTTCCCTTAATAAAACATTAAGAGCTAATGTTTATTTCTCTTAATCCTTCTCTACGAAAGTGTCTCTGCATTGCCTCTATGCCTCTTTCTGACCCCTATCATTCCCAATAATACCATCCCAGCTCCATTTCGAGTTCAGTTTATTTTAGAAATGTAATAAATCTGGCGTCACGTGAAAGCGGCTTATTCAAACAGACGACTGCTCTTTTAACTGGAGTGTCTGTTGCTCTTTTGTAGTTAAATCCTCACATCAAATCCAAGACGAGCTTCACAGGGGTAAGGAAGTGTTTTCTCTTATCATTCGCTGAACCACTTTCAACATTTCTAAAGCGTTACATAGCTGGTGCTTTGGTTTAATTTGAGGTCTCTCTCATTTTTCTCTCAATAACCGAGTTGTTTCTTTCACACTCTTTCACTACAAACCTTACACTGCTCTCATTCACTGTTTGAATAAAAATCAACACTGTACCTGGACTATTCATATCCCATAATTGTGTGACAGATTGAAGGTTTTATCAGTGGTAGGTGTATGAATTGCTTTTAACAATAGACCTTCAACATCTCATTCAGACACACAGAGGGAAAACCATGACATTTGAATGACACCCACTTGGCCTAAAACCATATTACTAAACCAATCCCACTGGAACGTCAAGTTACAAATAGTCAACAAATAGATGGCAAATACTGTAGGTGGCAATCAGGGCTGATACCTTGCAGACAGCAGTTCCAGTCATATTTGAAACAAAAAGTCAGCGATGACTTGTTTTTGCAACCATGACCTATTCGTTTTTGTCCTTGAAATGGGAGGCTTGAAGCGACCAAAATAACAAACCAAACCACACTGTAGAAAGGAAATAAATGGAGCCTAAAACAGACGTGTCAATGTATCTTTTAAACAGAGAGTAAACAAACTCAACCTTGCTTGTTTGTATGAGATACCAAAGAAGGGCAGTGACGAAATGTTCATATAGGATTAAAAAATACTTGACATTCGTAGGATTATGCAATAAAAGGAAAAAGATAACTTTTTGTAGATTATATGAACCGTCATATTAGAAAGGTTGAACACACACGTTCACTCACCAACTCTCAGCTCTTTTTCTTCAAAACCAAGTCAAAATGATGATCACTTCTGTTTGACACGAGCATCAATAACCTCTGCGATTGAACCAATGATAGAAATGGTGTCACTGTGAAAACTATTCAATACAAGCCATTTCAAAAGTGCAATAACTCAATGTCTGAAAAATGTCTGGACGTTTGAAAATGTCTTCAATTTGCAGCCATTTCAGCCAATTCCATTGTTGCTGATGAAATGTTAAAGGCAAAATGAACGTGCCATAAATATCTTTCACATAAAGTAAAAGCTCAAGTAATTTCCAGCAGCCTGTGTTTGTGTAAAACATGTTTGTTTCATATGTGTTTCAGACTTTAAATGGAAACCAAATGTCAACATGCATGATATGGAACAACAAAATGCAATGAGTATGAGTTGACATTTTCACACTTGAGGAGAAAACTGTCAAGCACGACATGTCATCACATTGCAACAAACGGCACACGTAACAAGTCACGTGTATTCCCATGAGATATTTGGGTAACAGTTGTCATTATGTAGAGGTTAAAAAAGGAGGCAAGATGAAAAAAATGTGTCACACTGTATCAACATCAGTTTTAAGCTTTTAACCCATCTTCCTGTAACTTGGGGATCCCAGGGAGACCAAAAGAACTCTATGTTACACCCGACTCATTTCAGCTCTTCCCTTATCGCTGATTGCCGATCCCAGGAGTCCAACTGGACATTTGAAACCTAAAAAGGTCAACTCTGTGGTGACGCCAAGTCTTTGATCTGACAGTCAAGACAGCTTTGATATGTGCTTATCAGTGAAAACAACGTTCCTCACTCCTCTCCTGGCTACCCATCCTCATTTTCTCAGTTTCATCCCTTCCTGGCACCTTCTCCCTCTTCCCCTCCATTTTCTCTTCCTCCTTCCTTACCCTTCCTGTGCCCTCTCCCCCTCCATCACCTCATCCTTCCCTCAACTCTTATCTCTCGCTCCTTCCTGCCACTCTTGAACTCGTGTTCCTGTGTCTCTCTCGTACCCTCTCTTACGCTTGAAGACCTGCTTATCTCCCCATAGCCTCCGCAGTTCTACTTTGGTTTGCACATACACACATATTCACACACTCTGCGATTCAATTCAAGTTGATTAGCTACTAAACCAGACAGTAAGATGATGGAGAGAGGGAGCAAGTCTATCTCTGTCTGTCTTGACTGCTTTTTATTTGAATTTGAATCATTCTATACTAAGAATCCAGAAGTCTGTCTCCATCTTTCATTTGTCCATACCATCCAATTGTCATTTTAAATGATAGACACTCTTTTCACTGTTTTTATTTGCAATAAAGGAATAAAAGCCCCAAATAACATAATAACTACTACTAATATAACTTACTGCAGATCTGTGTAATTGGACATGGTCTGCCTAAGTTATCAGTTTTTGTATCTCGTTGAATAAGGCAGGAATAACCATAAGGGACGGCACTTTTTCAGTTTGTTGGGTACATTTCGTACGAAAAAGCAGAATAGGGTGCTTTTTGTATATTAGTGTGTGGCTAATGAATCCATCTTGATTTGGTTGATTTGTGTTGCTTTAAACGCCATCAATGACAAAACAATAGGGGGTGCATCAGAAGTGCAACAAGAGTTTTGCTAATACATTTTTCCCACAGTATTTGGACCGCTGTATGGGTAATTTGATTAAAAGATAGCTTACCATGTTACTAAGGATAGTTTGGTTTCATTTTGTTGGTTAGAGTCACTTTATTTGATTTACATTACCAGTTCAGAGCCTTGGAAGCAATACTCAATTTACGCTACTTATTCAATCAAGTTAAAGTGATAGCTATTGCTATGACTTTATCTCAGATGTTTTTAAGCACTCCATACGATGATAGAGAATAATTAAACTGCTCAACTTTTTGAAACATACCGTAGTTTAAAGTCATTCATTGCCACAAGCAATTCCGTTTTTATGGGTGTGTCACACTCATCACTTCGGTAAACAAAATATCCAGCAATTGCTTGCATGGCTGTTTACAGAGCAGCAAAAAAAATAAAATAACGCTTTTGATATGATGCAACATGTATTATTATCCTGCTTTTCAGCTGTAATGATAGGTCTTCATACAATCTGAAGAATGGATTTGTCACCGCTGAAAAGTGCCTCTTAGATCTATTTTAAACTCCCTCGTAGTAAGTTGAAAATCAGACCATTATGTATGAGTCCTTTGTGTGCCAAACACCCCACAAGAATCTCCTCTGTTTGGCTGCTAACTCACACATCAGAAGCAGTTAAGTGGGGGAAATAATGCTTTATTCTAAAAGAAGGCAGCTCACAGCGTTTATGGTACAAAATGTTCTCTGCTTTTTACATGCTGTACTCTGAATACTCATCTTACACAAGGGCCTGACTTCCACTAGCGTTAAAAGAGGCTCATAAATGGCTTTAACTGCTACTTCCGGTTCAGTCTTTCTCTCTGAGCCTCCTATACTGTTGTCCTCTGTCTTGTTTTGAAGTTTTCAGGCTGCAGCTGCTTCTTATACATTTATGGAATCATGTAAAAGAATAAAATAAAGGGTTGAAATGTCTAGTCTTTTTAAAACATTACCTACACTACATGAGGTGATTTAAACTGAAAGGAAGTGTTAATTAAAGGGGTATGTTAATGCAGATGGCTGCCAGTCCTTTTTCATTTACAACCTCACAGCCACCTTTCCTCACCAATACATCCCTTCCATTTCTAAGTCTTTCTACACCATCATACCTCTCTTTTTATTTCATTTACTGTAAGATTACATTGATATCTTGGTTTGGCATTTGTAAAGTGTTGAGGCCAAGCTTAAGCCAAGTGTGTGCCATGGTTCAGAGAGGTGGCATCATCATTATGAGTCACAACATAAATGAGGATTTTAATGATCTGCAAAATATAGAGTGACCGACTGCACAACCATTCCGACACCTTCGGTAGGACCATTTTGTATAACTCTGTTAGTTGTTTAATTTAAATGAAGGTTCCCAGTATTTTTTGAAGACTCAGATAAACACTTGAGCATATCTCCAAACCTTAAAAGAATTGTCTAAATTTGGTCTAACTAAGGGATCACAACATCTTTGTAATTCAAGCAATCATGTGGTTGTTATGCACACAATGGAACTGTGACAACCTCAATTATTTCCTTTATTTTACACAAGCTGTCAAGCTCCCATTTCACTCACCCTTTCACTGCCTTTTCCCTGCTTCCATGATCTGTCCTCCCATTTCTTTCCGTTCTTTTGTTGTCATCTATTCTTCCTGCTATATTTCAGTTATAATAGTTCTCCTTCTTTCATTGGCCCATCTCACCCTGAAAGAAGATACACAGCACATCTCATTTCCAATGACTTGACTTTGGTCCCAGATACTTGCTTCTCAGTAAGCTGTTGAGTTGTGCTCAACCCTGCTGGTCGAGATGCTGTCGTGTCTGCAAGTTACATTGCTGATTGAGTACTTCACAGAGCTGGGCACACGTCCGTTAATCCGTTAACCGTTAATTATCGAAGTTAATGTTTTTATTAATTTATGAACGTGGACGTTCATTTGAAAACTGATTAACAGAACATTAAACTTTCATTTGGTTTCTGTTAACGTTATTTTTGTTACTTTTGCTACTTTTGCCAACTCCAGTCAGCGGACCTCTCCTGACTCTGACGAGATGAGACTGCACGCCCTATTGTTATCGCTTTTTTTCAACTTACACATCTGCATCATGTGTAATGCCGGCCGTAGAGGGGAGAGAAAGAATGTCCCGTTTCTTTGAAGGCTCTTATTGGTTATAGTAGCCTAGGCAAAATGCAAGGTGTCAATCGAAGGTCATGAACTATAGTGCAGAGTAAACAGTTGAACAGCGGAGGGAAAGTTTGATCTTTATGGATGTGACTGGATTAAATCTTTTACTGGATTTGGATCACGAGGACGCCATGCCGATACAAGGCCGGAAGAGTAAAGTAGACCTTCAGATGGAAAGAAATGTAAATCACAAAGAAGTGTTGTATGTCGGGGGTCTGACAGATGCGTAGATTGTGGCTGCTGTGGTGGTTGGAACTTGAGATGGTTAACATGGTCGGAATCACAGGAATCATTGCTTTCTAGCGATGTACATATACACAGAATACACAGTGAAGTCATATACACAGAATATACACAGAACAGCATTTGTTAAAGTGACAGGAATAATAAGATAACACACCTAACTGTCCGCTGTCAGGCAGCCTTCAGGAGAGGTGATACAAAGTGTCTATTACTTTTCAATTTTCAATACAAGAAGTGTTGCCTCTTAAGAACTCACATCTAAAAGCGGATGTTTTCATGCCTTTTGATAAGATTGGTTAACGTTAACATGAATTTTAACCCTTTGTTAAAAAATCATCTTTGTTAACAGATTAATGGTTGACATTTTTGATTCACTGTACCCACCTATGCTCCATATTTACTTTGGCTGCAGATAGCTGGCAGATATCTTTAAACTAGCATATGACACTGTGAACAACGTTAAATTGCAGATGGTTCTCATTAAAAGTTTATATGTATACTCAAATAAAAAAGAAATTGCAATAAATCACAAAAAAACCCACAAAAATCTTGGCCAATGTTGGAACAATCTGCAGCAGTATGAGTAACCTATTTATCTAGTATGTGATGTTGGCTGATTTAGAAAGACCAATACAATTCAGTCAAACACTGGAGAGCTTTCTCTGAGAAGATTTAAGTCCTAAAGCGTAAAGTCAACATCGAGTTACTGATTTATTCAACACCATGATGTGTTTCTTATTCACAAACTAAATCTCCTTCAAAATTAATGAATGTGAGTAAGAAATAAGACCTTGAAACAAACATTTGAGGGCACCTTGAGTCATGCACTGATACCTTAAAGGATATGCTACAGAAGATTATCAATCAATCAATCAATCAATCACATTTATTTATAAAGCACATTTAAAAACAGCAACAGCTGACCAAAGTGCTGTACATGAAACAAGAAAGCAATACAGAATAAAAAGCTAAACAAAAACATGAACAGCAAGACTAAAACTCACACATAGATGTTTGCCTACACACATGCACACACAGAATACTAACAATATAATTTAGACAGTAATATTATAAGAAGTACATCAGAAAGAACTACAAGCAACCTAACTAGGACTCAGAAGCCAACGAGTAAAAGTGTGTTTTGAGGCAGGACTTAAAAGATTCCACAGAGGGGGCAGACCTGACTGAGGGAGGAAGGCTGTTCCACAAGCGAGGGGCCTTGACTGAAAATGCTCGGTCACCTCGAAGTTTGTAGCGAGAGTGAGGAACAGCTAGGAGGCCCATGTTTGAGGATCATACCTCAAAATATACCTTAAAAATATACTAACTTGTAAAACTAACTTTGCATCTCTTTGTTCATGAATAAAGTGCACTATTCTTTTAATGTCATATAAACTGTTGCATAATTAAAGATTGAATATTAGCTATATAAATCACATGTTAATTTGCTCTACATTTATCTTGAACATTAACAAATTATTGTTTTTGAATTGCATTATTATTATTTTTATTATTTTCAGAAATTAAAACTCAACCCTAAAGGTCTGAATGCACAGAAGCAGAAATCCGCCCTCGGGCATGAATGGAGCCACAAAAAGGCGAGTATACTTTGCACCATGGAGAGCTGAGGCAACACTGGCTGTTGAGTATCAAGAAGGGATATTTTGTTGTGAAGGAAATCCTCGAAGGTGCGCGCAGCTTCTGTAAAGGATACAGTAAGAACTAAAATGACGGTGCATAATTGAAGCGTTTAATGTGGCAATGTATTTCTTGCTGCAGATTGGGAGAGAAAATACACCAGAAGGAAATTAACAGGTAAGGGGAAAGCTGCTTTTAGCACTAGCATGCACACTTACATCTGTAAAGACAATTAACTAACACAGCTTCAAAATATAATATTCTATTTATAATGATTGTGTGAAAATACTACGGAAAACTGCACTAGGGTGTTAATGCATGATGCTATTTGAAGTAGCTAGTTTTTTTTTTAAATGGCAGAATATGTGGGAAGGAACATTATTCTCTCATATTGTGAAATAACTGCATGTTAGGTTTGTCATATAAGAAGTGAGATTAAAAGTATTTCATTGTGTCTCTTCCTCTGACAGAATTTCATGAATTTTGAAAGGGATTTTTAGAGGCACGAGTCCCTGACATCCCTTTTCCAAAAAATGTATTTCTACAGAGGATTTTGGTGTCACACTGTCATTGAATCCCTTTCCCTGAGGGAGTATGAAACCATACTTTGAATTCAGTGATTTGTGTTGCCCTGCACAACCACAGTCGTCCATTGTGTGCACCGAGCAACGCCGTTGTGGAAACGAGAGCTTTACATTTGAGGTCAGAGGGGTTTTTAAATTCCTCGCAGGACTAAGATCTTCTTAGCACGCCTGGTAGTCAGACCTGCAACCTCCCAGTCAGAAGTCTATCTGTTTATCCTCATGGCTACCACTTTGTTTATTGTGTTTTTCAAGGGGAACCATTGGGTATAATAGATTCTAAGGAGAGGATATTGTTCAAAAGCAGCACAGCGTGTTACCAATTATGCTAAAAGGAAAAGAATACACTGGGTCTGAAATCATCAGATAGTCTCTTGAGCTATAAGTATTGATACAACAGCTGTCAGATGAATATCACATTTTCAAAAATGAGTTCACAAAAACAGGTTACACAGCTTTTTTTAGACTGGCAACCACACATTTGAAAGAGTACACTGAGATGGTAATGCTCCATGGTTCTGTTCATCAAAAGCGTCCTAACGCCATTAAATTAATTGAAATCTTTTTTGAATGTTTTAATGTGACAGCAGTGAATGTGCGTTAAATAAAGCTTTTTACTCCACTTCTCCAGTTAACAGCAGTTAAAAACGTTTTAACACCTGTGTTATATTTATAGTTTTAGAGATACTACAATAGCAGAGGGAAAAACTGTTTTTATTGATTTTGATCTTAAAATCCGGGGAGTGAGTCAACTGCAGTGTACAAATATTTGACCACATAAATGCTCGATCAGATCAGAACCATTGGATTAATCACAACACAATTACACAAACTAAGTGGTTGAGTCTGAGGCAGGCGACCTTGGGTCCTTTAGATCCTCAAAATCCTTAGAAGTGCTCAGGTAAAAAATACTGGACATCTTCAAAGCTAGGTCTCTCACACTTCCAATTTTTTTCAATTTAAATCTTAAATATTGACACTGGTCACATTTATTAACATATGTGATATGATTACTCTTTTAAAAAAAATGAAGAGTTGCAGGTGGAAACCATTAAATATACAGTAGATATGTTCATTTACCTATTAAGCTTTGGCCTACAGTTGCCTTAATCATACATGGATGGGATCACTTCAGACACATACAGAGTATAACCACTAGCTCACAGTCCTCGACCTGGCTCCCAGAAGCAGTTTTATGAAGCAATAAAAGCTCATCTCTCTGAAACAGTTACCAACACAGACACACAAACACATGCACACACATCATAACCGCGCCAAGTGTAGAGCTTTGCATATCTTTTTCCCACTTCAACATGCTGGAGACAGATGTTTTCTGTGATATTACATCTGTTTCTGAAACACACATACAAACACACACGCACGCACGCACACGCACACACACACACACACACACACACACACACACACACACAGACAAACACAAAAAGCCTCCTAGTATTGAGGAGGACACTAACACATTTTGTCATTGGAACAAGGGATGGGTTCTTAGTCCAAGAGTGAATAACAGATCCTGACTGCTGGCTAGGAGGAGAGAAATATAGAGTGAGGATGACACAAAAAGAGATAATAAAAGAGAGCAAGACAGAGAAAGAGTGCGTCAGAGTGTGTGTGTGTGTGTGTGTGTGTGTGTGTGTGTGTGTGTGTCTGTGCGATTGCCATTTGTGCCTCTTACATGAGCAGTTCAATTACTTTTTAGAGCTACGGCCAAAATGGATGGAGGGTTCGAGGGATGGCTGGTTGGCGAGCTAGTTCAAGGACTCCTTGGCTCTTTGGCTGGCAGACTGCGTGGAAGGATGGGCGGCTGGATGGATGAGTGCCATTGAGCAAGGCGTGTAATCCCCATCAGCAGTGTCCCTGCTCTGTAGCTCTCACCTCTTTAAATTTTCTATATAATTTCAAATGTCTCTCATATTTCAAATGTAATTGCACATTGTTGCGTGAGTACATGACCACATTGTACTTGTTCTTGATGATCCCTACAGTAACATGCTAATGCCAAAAAAAATTATGTTATGTTGCTTTATTCAAGTCTTAAACAACTGGTCACACAGTGTAAAGAACTTTTGACTCTTGCATCCTCCCTTTTGAAGTTTTCAATCCAGCACTTTACGAAAGTTTTTCAGGATACAGTATGTATGAATTCCTCCCCTCAATCGATCTCAGAGGCACAGTATCCCCAGCAATTGTGTTCATTTTGGATGATCCTTCTGTAACGTCTGGTGCCAATGTTCAGTACCAATTCAGGCAGAAGTGTGCCTTTTTGAGTAGCAAGGCAGACAGTGAGAGTCTTGAAATTGGATTTTGGGGTATGAGGATGTAGTAGCTGACATTTGGCTTTTTGTGTGAGACTGGAGCTTGTTATAACCTAAAACTACCCTTACCCCCCAAAGCAACAATAAGTAGGAATTTGGTTTGGTATGTTTTGGCGCCCAGCAAAGGTCTCTGAGTACAACTGCGCTGTCGTAAGACACACAATGCTGTTATGCCGTCTACCCTTCTTAGACAATGTGCATTTACATGCAACCTTAACTAATTTGGAAAGAACAACTTAGATTGGTACAGATGTGAATGGTCAGTCAATCACAACAGCGCATTTGGAGGCAGATGCCATTAACTGAAGTTAAATGTGTGACCGTGCTGGGTTTTGCAGGGGGCTGGTCTAGGCTTTTTTGACTGGGGCCCTGACTTGGCATGATGATTTAAATGTATTATGGGCATTGTACTACTTTTTATGATAGAATTGAAACACTTCAACACAAGTCCATCAAAACATTACCCCACCCAATTCACACCGTTGTAGTCATGTATCCTTTTGGCTTACTTTCCTCAACCAGGGTTGAATGTATAAGGTTGTTTCCACTCATTACATGGTTTTTCTTTGAAAGTTCTGTGAACGAGTAAGAAATTCTAAAGGAGCATTAAAGTTCTTGAGACGATGACGTTCATATTCTTTGGTTTGAATCCGCCTTGGCAATCAAGCCATCAGTCATGCCATTTTTAAACTCTCTTCCTCTTCCCCTCCCATGGCCCACCACGTGTCACTCTTGGCATGCGTCACACATTTACAAACTCACATACACACACGGAGGCACACATATTCCACACAAAGACCCCCCACTCTGCCCCCCCCTTGACAAGAACCCGGCATTTCGACTTCAAAATGGTCCTTTTTTGTAGAGCTGTCACTAAGTCATCACAGCCGTGTTTAGTCAGAGGAAGAGAACTAGATTGAGAGAGGAGGGGAAATTGACACGGAGAATGAGTGAGAGTGAAAGAATGTGAAAGAGAGAGATGTCACCCACGCTCCCTTGCTCTTTCTGAACAAGTCGCATGGTACCGACTGACTGACACTGCTCCCACGTTCAACTTTAAAAAAACAGACGTTCGACTTTCTGCCTCTTTTCACTTGTTAAAAGGCTTTCAGGGTCTTTGTAGACTTTGGTAAAAGGCTGCAGAAAAGCAGAGGTGTATGCAGCTTCCCAGTGGAGAAAGAAACAGGAATTCAGGTGTCTTGGGTGCCATTGCTCAACTGAAGTCAAGGCTTGTCAGTGTTGAACCGTATGAACTGCAGCACTTTGAACAGCTACCTTCGAAGCCAGTTTGAGTTAAACAATAGAAAAAGTATGATGTCAGAGAGAAGTTCAGTGTACTTATGTTACTTTACCTACATACTCTAAAACTCGCACTGCGTCATCTATGTATTTATTGAAAGCTACATTATTAAAAGACCACAGTGCCGCTAAATGGAGAAGGACAAAGAAACAGCTTCTGGACGAGATTTAAAATTTAATCCAATACTTTCCGCTTGGTGGATTTTAAATGGCTAGACCTTAAACTACTGATCTGTAAAATGAGGATTAATCACAAAGCATTGTGCTTCCTCCATCCCCTCAGGAGTGGAATCTCTATAGGACTCATAATTGGCCAAATGTTCCTATCTCACAACTGTAACAGCTGGTGATGATGGTGGTCTCAAGGAACCTGAATGACTCACAATTTACAGCTGCTGTTTCTTCCCCCAGGACTACAGGAGAAATCAGTACTGTCGATGGTGCTCTCAAAGAATCAATTGAGGGCTATCAGAAATGAGTGTAGATAACTACCACAACTCCATCACTTATTTGATAATGTATCTATCATTGACCTCTATAGCGTCATAGCCGAGTAGCTAGTAATGCTGTTTGTCTTTGGTGCATAGGAACAGATGATATTAGAACATATTGTCTGAAAACAAGTGCCTGCTGCTGATGGAAACTGGTTAGATTAGAGGGATGCATCTACAAAGGGAATTTTCTAAGCAAACTGAAAAAATGTCTTGTTCAGCTTTTTGTCATTGTTCAATTACAGAATGACAACTGGATGTGGATCCCAGATACACTCTACTGACTTGACTCGAGCTAGCTGTAGATGATGATTTCCATTTTCAAACCCTTTTCTGTTTCTCTCCAGGTCAGCAATCTTTGCAAAATATGTTCACTTCTGTCCAAAAAAAAATGACAATGGTCCACATACCAATGGATGACACCATGTAGCTTCTGTCGCTTACATACACAGTCTACATTTAGATCAGCTATTCAGCTGTTGACTAGTACCGTGTTTGAGCCCTTCATAAACTGTGTAAACGACACCTACCAGCCAGTTGAAAAAGAGCAAATTCTGGGGGCGCTGATGGCCTTGCGCCCCATGTTAAGAGGCTGTCCTCCGAGCCGGTGGCCCAGGTTCAAATTCGACCTGTGGCTCTTTTCCTTCATGTCGTTCCCAGCGCTCTCTCCTGATTTCCTACTCTACCCTCAGTCCTATCTTAATAAATGCAAAAGCCCAAAAATAAATCTTAAAAAAAGCATTAATCTGTGGTTGTGGTTTTATATGCATAACCGGTAAATACGTATATTCAAACATAATACCACTCTTACTCATTATTTTCGTTTCTTCCTCTATCTTCCCTGACATTTAAATTAATCTATGATATTATACTGTAGTGCTAAATCTTGTACTTACACAATGATAAAACATGCAATCTGGGTTATGCAGTTTATGTTTTCTTCTCCATAGTGAAAGGAGCCTTTATGAGAGGTAGCAGTGTTTAAGATTCAGCACATCTCTCAGACTGTCACCCACACATATGTTATATATGAGCGTTCTGCGCTGAAAACCTGGTTTTAGCCACCAGCCAGCCACTCAGTCATCCACAATTTCATCCATCATGTATGTGGTGATCGAAACTGAAAACCTGGTTTTAGAGGTCAAACTGACACACACACGCACACACAAACACAAAAACACACACACAATGTGAAGACATGGAGATAGAGAGTAAACATAAAAAAGTGGACACTCATTCTAGTTTTCAAATAAGCATAGAACACTAAAAACCTGCTTTCAAAAGTCAGCAAATCCATCACAAATGTGTTTAAGCGCCATGTTAATTACTCCTGTGTGCAAAACGTAACAAGCAGCTTAATCCAGCTCAGTGCCTGATTTATTAAGGCCACTTATGTAAATCAAGTCAGTTGCTATTTTCCTATTAGAGCACTTGAGGCCCAATACAGTTTAGGTAGTGAATGCAATACAAGTGGTTGGATGTGGATAGGAGCCGTGAGAACCACACAGTGATATAGGAGAATTGTGATAACACATTTTTATTGTTGCATCTCTTGGCTGAAGCTTCTCGATAGTTCTTCTGTGATTCTTTTTCCAACTAATAGTCCACTAAAGTCCCCTAATAGTGCTATATTGTGATGGGTAGCACACTGTTCATTTATTTTGACAGAAAAGTATTTGTACATCGATTTTTCCCCCAGCATCACTTACTGATATTTTACCATTATCTCCTGATGTAATTCCCACATTAGCTGCTAAGTGTGGCCCACAGGTGAATGGCAATTATTATCCTAATTATGAGTAAGAAGGTCTTTTTATTGATAAGGTACAGAAATTGTGTGTTTTTAAAAGCCTGTGAGATCCTGCAAACTGATGAAAAAGCAGCACAGTGCTTCAAACCAATGATTACTCCCTTATAAATAAAGCCTGTATTTAATTTCTGGTGAAAATAAATTGATCTTAATTGAGGGAAATCATGACTCAAATGCTTCCTCCTTTGATAACTTTAAGTATTACTGCATAAATTGCTACTTGGTAACGTAGACATTTCTTGTTCTGGCTATGTTGGACGTCAGGTCTACCCTACATTGCTAAGCAATGGTTAGTTTATTTCCAAAACATTTGTATTATTAATTAAAAATATTCACATCATTGTGATTTGAGAATGAGAGTCAACAGCGCTTTGGCCTAAAGCTTCCTCAGGTTCGCCCAGCGTAAAATTGGTCTTTAAACAATTGGAATAAACCACTATTCAGGTTTTTTTAGTAAAGGCATTGGGCCACTTGAGAGCAGTTTCTGTTTTTTTCAGTAATGTTCTTGCTTACCACCAGAAAAAGCTCACGTACAACCAGTGTTACTAACACCACAGTCTGGGAATGAGTGGGTTAAAAGATCTTCATCTTTACCTTCAACTTGAAAGCAGAAATGTTTCAGCTCTTACTCATGCATTTAAGATGACTCATATACAGCTTCATAAATTAACAGAACGACCAGGCCACCAGTCTATATAATCCAAGACACATTAATCCACCCACTGTTGGTTTATCAGTAAATCTACTGTACTCATAAGAATGTCCCAAATCTAAGGTTAACGTAGGCGTGCTTTACCACCATTTATAATCATTTTAATATGGCATAGTGCAGTTAAATAGAGTTAAAAGTTGTGTAAGTTTGCCTGCTAATGAAACGTTTGAGTGGTTGTCTGAATATTACACTTGATTTATACTCATAGAACCAACCTGTGAGATGCCCTTTTCCTTGAATGTGACAGGATTGCATTCAACAGCATGTCACTGGTGGATTCACCCACCAAAGATAAAAGTGCTATATCTGACAATCACCCAACTGCTCTGTCAGTCGTCTCCTTTGTCTGCTGCCCATGAACTCACCTGTCAAATTCAG
This sequence comes from Tautogolabrus adspersus, assembly GCA_020745685.1. NCBI lineage: Eukaryota > Metazoa > Chordata > Actinopteri > Labriformes > Labridae > Tautogolabrus > Tautogolabrus adspersus. The sequence goes on along the minus strand of CM036541.1, from coordinate 15,872,663 downwards.
ACAATAAATAAAATAAATCTAAGAGCTGGATTTTAACCAAGGGGGTAGGGCCCATGAGGATTAATTCCCAAACCCAATACAACTATAGCTTTGGGCCCTTTTAATGAATCTGCAACAGAGAGATTTGTTGGAGAGAGCTGCCACAACACACACACACACACGCACGCACACACACACACACACACACACACACACACACACACACACACACACACACACACACACACACACACACACACACACACACACACACACACCTGGTAAAGCCATTTAAAATGGACAGTGGGAGTCCACATTAAGCCCAAGGCAGAGCATAATGGTGGCCCAGGGTTAATGGGAAAGAAAACCCTGGAATCACTCAAAGAATAATGTGAAAGAACATAGGTGGTCTTTTCATCTTAGATCCTTCTTGCAATAAACTCTGATCTAACGTTACAACCTGCTAGGTAGATATGCAGTGCATTATCTCTGTCATCTAGCTCTGGTCCCATTGTTGCCTTTTTTAATCCGAAAAGTAAATACAGTTCATGCAGCATGCGCACAATATATCAGAGAGATATACAGTATATCAGTGTTGGAAAGAAATAATAAAATAGAAAATAGATTCTTTAAACGTTTTAGGATGTTCATCTCCTTACATGTTTTTACTCAACCAACTTTCAGTGTTTACAGCTCAGCTGACTCACTATCACTGATTCCGCTCAGCACACACATTTACTCAGCACATACACGTTAACTAACATTTCTACCACTTTCAGTGTTTTCACCTCAACTGACACTTAAATCCTTTCAAGGAAGATCACCGTAACTGTTAACGCAACTATTGTCAGCCATTAAAGTACTTTTCAGTTTTTATGTTTCATGACAGATGATAGTTGATGAATTTCCCTCGGGATCTGGAGTCCTCCAAGCGGGCGGCCTGGCCCTTTTTTTGTTTTGTGAAAGAGAACAGATGACAAATAATCAGAAATAAAAATAATGTTTAATATGAATCCATCAGCCTTTCTCACACTTTCTGACAGAATTGTAACAGTAATAGTAATGTTAACAGAAAGTTACTTGAGTAATTTATGACTCTCAAGTAACCCAACGTTTCTTTAAAGCTCCTGTGAGTAGCATTCGTATCTTCTGGCGCCCTCTGTGGACAAATACCTTTATTGTATTTGCTGATGGTATCCTGGATATGTGTAAGCAGTGATTTTGGTCTTATCACAGTCAATCATACCACTCTCTGTAAATCTTTGTTGTGGAAAATGCTGTTTTTAGCAACATGCTGTAACTCCCTTTGTCTGACACCTACCCAGCGACAGTGGTTACAAGCATGAAAAAAAGGAAATAGAAACGATCAATCTTGTTGATGATTGTCTTGTCTGCTCTTGCTGGTCATATGGCATCAGTATTCCTTTTCAGTTATTTTTTCATAACTAGCTAAAAACTCCTCACAGGAGCTTTAAAGGGTAACTTAGGCTGTTGAGAAGCGTGCTCAATTCAACCTAGAACATAACAGTGATGTCACTTTGACCTCAAGTACAAACGCCACTGCAGCACGGTAAAAACATAAAAAAACAAGATTTCAAATGGGTGTTAAAGAAGCAGTGTTCTTTGATTGGATGGCCTCTATAGAAACCAACATATACTCACTTTGCCTTCCCGACTGCTTGTGTAGGAGAACCTACAGTGGACACAACACTTACAAATCAGCAGAAAGGAACTCTCTTTAAGCATGTGACTGTTTTTTTCTGATGTGATTTCATAGCAGACACAACCAACCAGACCTACTTCCACTGTTAATATAAAAAGCCTATCCTAATAAAAGAAAAACAACAATTCTTGATGTCAGGTGAACATATACACTATCACAGATATTTCAACCCCCCCCATATTACACACTTGACCTTTAAAGGCGAGAAAAAGTAAGATACATCATGCTCTTATTTGTTCTTCTTTCTTTCTGCTACGTTTTAGCCTCTGTCATCATAGACTCCTTTTATGCACAATCTTGGCTAGACAGTCAAAGGCAGATCAGAGAGTGTGTGAGTCACTCAAAAAGCCACTTTAAAAAAGCCAGCCTGTTCCGTATTTCATTAGCTTTTTCTAGTCCGTCAATCATCCATCTGAGCAGCTAGCATGCCATGCTAATGTCCTAAATTTTGAAGGTCTGTTATCAGCGAGGACACGCAGAGTTAATCACATTAATTAATCTGACAGGCTTTATCAAAGACATTATGAGCACAGAAGAATGGAGGGGAGGAGGAACAAAATGAAGGGAAGAAGATACACTGTAAGAAAAGTCCGTAAATATAGGGTACAATGTACCGTATTTATATGAAGGAATTTTCGGTATAAATTTTTTACAGGTGTTTTACCCGTATTTTACAAGTGCGCAATGCATTGTGGGAGCAACAACCCCTGCCAAGCGCGAAAAGTGAAGAGGAGAGAGGCCATCACACAAGCTGGACCGATGCAGATTTTAAACCTCATGGACTTCTGTGGTAAATATCAAGTGTTACATTGTTTTTAAACTAATGTAGCAGTGTAAATGATTTAAGTTAAGTTAAGTTTGTGACGTTGTTGAGCTAAGTTAGGTTATATGAAATATAAGTCTGCGCGCCGCGATATATATAGCTCCGTGCTGACTTGCTAACTTTATATCGTAGCATTGGTGTGATGTTTTAGAACTGAAACGTGTTTGGTGAGGCTGTGGCTGAATGACTGCCGGTGGCTTAAGCTCTTAAGTCAGTTGCATGTCATGTATGAGAGGGGTCTCGGCTCGGGAGGTGTCGCTGGTGGCTATAGCTGTTAGCCAAGTCAGTTGCTCAGGTAAGCTAGCTGATGAGAGGGGGACTCGGGAGGCAGACTTTTAACGTTACGCGGCCGTTCGGTGTCGCTGGTGGTCTTAGCTCTTAGCTAAGTCAGTTGCCATATAACTATTGAGAGGGGGACTCGGGAGGCAGGCTTTGAAGCTGCCGCACGGTATCGCCGCCTGTAACCTGATTCATGCTTCTTGCGGTCGGCACGGCGCGCACGGTCCCTGAAGAGGTCCGTTCTGGCCGCTCGGACCGCATTCAGTATGAAACGACTCGACGTCCACAGGGACTGTGCGCGCCGTGCCGACCGCAAGAAGCATGAATCAGGTTTCAGACCCTCCGCGGATCCTCCTCGCGCTGTCGCGCCGGCCGCGATTGCGCAATATTGCCGCTCTGACCGCGCCGTCCGCAAGAAGCATGAATCAGGTTTACAGTTTCTCCCTTTCAATTAGGGAAGGCGGCTGCGGTGAAGAGGTTTTGATCAAAGCGCTGTAAAAGGGGTTGCCGCCAACCTGAAAGCGCACAGATGCCGCTCGGAGTTAAGCTGCTAAACTTCTGGCCTTAACCGCCAGGGTTATTTACATTATTTACATTACATTATCATTTACATTCAATCGCTGAGCCTCTGAGTCTGTGGCAAATGCAGTGAACACGGCTCTGGCGGCAGATAAATGTAATTATTGCAACATTTATGATCTAAGTATGTGTATGGGAACACATAGTTCATGATATTCATAGTGTGTCTTTGATGTTTTATTTTCCAACAACAGGATGACACAACTTGCGCTGGACTGAGCATCCAAAGCACCCCCTTCATCCTTATCATGGGTAAGTCTGTGTTATTAACATACTTTCTTACCTCAGCTAACTTGTGATATGTCTTCACTTGTTTTTATTTTTTGCTGCTAATTGGAGACACAATTTTTGGTGCAATGGTGAAAAGGTCTCTAGTTTGTGGATTTTTAATGGTGCTCAGAACTCTGTTGATTGGTGGGGACAAAATTCTTAAAATGTATGTAACATTTCCAGTCTGAGAAAACAACAGCTAATATTTTATACTGGCTGTTACCAAAACTGGATACGGTCAGTAGAGAACCAAATTGTTTGAATGTGGAAGATTGAAATGGGTATCTATGTAGTGGTTTACTATAAAGTGGATATATAAGGTTTTTCTTTTTGAAATGTTATATGTAGGTGACCGGCGATTCAAGATTGCTGTTGATCAGGAAGTAGAACATGACCACATCAACTCCCCGATTGTGGCCCTGACCTACACTGTCTCTGTTTTATGTCCTAAACATAAAATACCCTAAGAGGTGGCACATACCTAGGAATTCACACAAAGGTAAGCAACACAGTTCATGTTTTCAAATGTTCTGTATAAGGATAAACTTTATTGATACCCCAATGGGGGAAATTTAGTCGTTATGCATGTTGTTGTTTAATAAATGGGACTTTGCTAAATGTTGCTTCCCTCAGGATTAAATATATTAAGACGTAGTTGAGCTGACATGTTCACGTAACAGATACAAATTGATACAAATACAAAACTATTGGAAACATAAGTCATAAAATTATAAATAAAGTGGTCGGATTGGAAAGAATTAAGAAGGCAATTTGATAATATAATGGTCTTAGAATTAAAATGCAAAATCTTAGCAAATCTTGTCACTAGGGCTGGACCTGTATATTCAGTTATTCGTTTGTTGAGTAGGCATTTAGTTTTCAATTCTTATATTCTTTTTTTCCTTCATAATAATGCCAAATCGCTCAGGTGAGGCGCTGGATGATTCATGCTGCTCAACGAATATGCAAATATTTGCTGTTCATTAGTACATGTAGCTCTGAAGCTCAAAAAATGGTATTCAGCATAGTCCTAGTAGAGCGCCCTCTGCTGGATTATAAGGCAAACTACTTCAAACGGTCTGTTGCGCTTATAGACTACATTTTAAATTGGAACGTGGCTTTACAGTTCAAATATCAACTGTTCGAATTTGAAATGAAAAGTGACAACCTTACTTGACAATCTCTAGTCTAATGTAGTTCCTGCAATGCAGGTCTTCATAAAGAGAATAGCATTTTCATTACCTTTTTACAGATGCAGTGTCTATAGCCTTTCCCAGGAACATTCTGCCATTCATTAGCATGAGGCAAACTAGTGTAAAAATGTGACCTGGCTGAATTAGTTTCATCATGGTTTATGGAAACATCATAAAAAGAAATAAGTTTAGTCCAGGACTAGTCTTAATAATAAAAAAAATTCTTAGAAACCTGTTGGCCTCAACAGTTGAACCACAGTTCGCGAATACTGGAAATCTCTACCATAAATCTAGGTTCATTAATAACATGATCAGCATTGCATTATCATCTAGAATTTAATTCCCTGTGCCACCACAAACTTTAGTTGCTATTTCTATTTTTCCTGCTTGTCTATGTTTCAAATTTCCCCCCTCATGTCTGGAGCACTGACATAGGTAAAGCTGCAGTCACACCAACGCAATAAACCTTTGCTCTTTGCAGGGCTGGTGCTATGCAAAAATTGGCTTGTGCTATGAAGGAATTTACGTAGTAGCAACTGTGCGATATACCTTTTACGCTGTGTGTAGTGCTGGACCAATTCATGTCATTAGAGACTTTTTTTTGTCTTTGTCTCCCTCTCTCTCTGCCTCAATTCATATCTTTTTTTTTTCTCAATTAAAGGCTTCCATTAAGTTGATTCAAAATTACTTTTTAAACTCCTCCCAACCTAGAATTTAAATAGTCTCAAACTATGTACAATGGACTTACTTGATACTTTTATACTTGTGCTACAATTGTGTGGCCTGTGCTTAGAAATATTCAACCTCTGTAGCCCCAGTGCTATGTGCAAAAATGATTTATAGACTTCCGTTCACTGCCTATTTTGCCGAAACACAATTAAATTTCACTCTTTAATTTTAAGTATGTCTGCAGTTACTTGGATGTCAAAGTGATGGAAAGAGTATTTAAATCTTTAAATAAATTCAATACTGAAATGCTCAAAAACTCAAATAGTTTACTCAAAAAGTCTTGGAGTATATTTCCATGTCATCTTGGTCTGTAGATCATTTTCATTCATTGATTACTCTTGAAGCTAAAAGAAAAATATATTTTCTTTTTTTTTAGAGTTTTCCTGGGAATAAATCCTGAACGAGGGTCAAAGGCTGAGATGAAGGGAACTAAACGGCACCACATTCCTCCAAGACTGCTGATGTTCCTGTGTGAGCTGAACAACTTCGAAAACCCATGGCTGGTTTGAGATCTCTTTCTGCATGCTGTTTTCAGTAGCTTGCTAACACCGGCACACAGAGAGGTGCTATGAAACGCACAAAGATGCACATGGAGCCCTGCCTTTTGCTTCATGTTTGCTCATACAAAAAGCATTGTTGCAGAACCATGCCTAAAATTACACCTCATTTCATTTCAATGGTGTGATTTGTGATGGTGCTTGTAACTTGTTGTTTGCCATATATTTGAAAATAGTGTTGAAGCTGTTTTCAAATATTTCTTTATTTTAAATGTATTTTGTTGTTTTGATCTGTATGCTGCTGTTTAAAGCACACAAAAACAAAGAAAGGACTTGTTGTAATGATGCTTTGCACATTGTTCAATGAATTGCCATTTTAATATTATGGCCTGTTAATCTTTAAAGCAAACTTATGAATGTTTACATGAGGTTAAAGTCAATGAATTCACTTTTATTATGTTTACAAAATGAAAACATTGATTTTAAATAATAAACATGTTAAATGTGTATATTGTGGAGTATTTATTTGAATTTTCTGTTTTAGGATTAACAGAAGTGTCTGTGAATGGTACAGGTAATATACTGTAAAACTACAGAATTTTCCATTTAAGGATTAACAGAAGTGTCTGTGAATGGTACAGGTAATATACTGTAAAACTACAGAATTTTCCGTTTTAGGGGTGAAGGAAATGTCCGTAAACTTAACAGAAAAGGTACTGGTAATTTTCTGCCAGTACATTGTCTGTTTTTTTACGGAATTTTTTCTTACAGTGTAGGCGACGAGGCAGGGAGGAGAGAGGCGAAGATGACAGGTTTATAAATTCGTCATCACAAGAGGAGAGAGACAGAGAGGACGAAGAGGAGAGGAAATTAAAGAAGGACAATGGAGGAGAGGAGACAGATGTTATGACAATAGACGTGAGTAGGGTTACTTTGTGGTTAATCCTCTATAATTCTGCCCCATTTCACAGGCGGACACTTTCCATAGGAGCTCATTATAGGCTTCTAAATCTACAGGGGTCATTTAACAACGCCTGTCTTGGTGTACTTTATGTGTTTCTCATAACTCTATAATGAATACAGTGCAAAAAAAATGATTTCAAGAGTAGGAAAAAATAACACATTAAAGGAATTGCACTGGCTGGGATTAGTTATTCATGCTGTTTGGTAGTTGGAGTCATCAGTTCAACAATCATATGAAGACAATAAAGAGGAAATAATAAGAACCAGAGGAAACCACTGATCATCTGTGACAGGAATTATGTCATTATACAGTAATGTCCATAGTAATCTGTAGTAGTGCTGAAGTCAAGACCACACTAACCAAGACTTAGACATACCCGAGACCAGAGTGCTCCGAGACCGAGACAAGACCAAGACATTTAGGAATTGAGGCCGAGTGAAGACCAAGACCAAGGCAGGTGAGACAGAGACAAGACCAAGACCACAAATATCTCTAAAAAACTTGCAGCGGGCACTTCTTGCCACTGAGGTGGAGGTTGGAGCATTATGAATGAATTGAAGTTACATGTTCTTCTAGAAAGGGGCATTTTTCATCACAGTAATGATGTGGTAAAATAGTTCTTCGGAGGTGGTCTTGACCAGTCTTGATTTAAAATCCGGAGTCCGTCCAGTCTGAAACCGAGACAAGATCGAGTAAAAATGCTTTCGAATACCACAACACTTATCTGTAGTATTTATAAAGAACAGTGCCTGACCCAATAAGCATCAAGCATTTTGACCATTTCAATCAATAACAGTGCACATTTTGCAGGAACAGCAAGGGAAAACGTAACAAACTCTAATTCATAAGACATCGATATCCCTGAGTGTCTGCTACAAACTGACACGATAATCCGTTCTGCTGTGGACTGTACCCACCTGAGAGATCGCGGGCGTTTTAACGGTAAGTTAAATATGTGTTTTTCATAAGCTGCGTGATGTCAATACTGTGACTCTTCCAGCCGATCCCACGCAGACTGTTGTTGCAAATAAGCAATATGTCACTGCCGTCATGGCTGTTATACTGGCTTCATATGGTTCAACGGAAGGAGGATGAGGTACGCTGTCAGCTAGTACAGTCTAAGTTACGACTAATGGACATTTGCATTCCTGAGCGGCTACTTCCTGGTGTGACCATGTGCTACTCATGTATTTTAGTTTTAAAAACAGGTGGACATCTTTAGTTATAAGTCAACTGAAGAAAAAATGGGTATGATAAAAACAACCGCACAAATCAAAACTGTTGTCACGAGGTGAGGTTTGCACGCCATGTATTTTTAGGGATGTAATCTCTTCACTGTCGTATGAACAGCTAAAACTGAGGTCATATGTCAATTAAAGGGCTGGTTTTCCAGTAATATTGGCAGTAGCTATATGTCATAGTAACCTAGTGTTACACACGGTATTAATGAACAGACGTCACTTTGTCATATTACACAAGGGGGTCATTATACAGTGACTAGCACAGAGAACAGGGTCAGCAAGGTGTTATCGTACACGTGGCATGAGAGAGTGTCTCAATAATGGGGACATAATGGCAGGGTGTGAAAACGAGGTGTCTACATAGACAGGTGTCCCTAATAACCTGCTCGGAGTGTTTACCCCAATTAGACATACGTGGAACGAACAGGAGGGAGAGGAGGAGGAGGAAGAGGAGGCGGGGGGGGGGGCATAAGTGGGGGAGGAGGGGGAGAGTGGCAGAGTGTAAGAAGGAAGATGAGGAGGCGCAGAGATTGAAGGGGCAGGGTGCAGTGATGAGAATGTGATGGCCTGTGTAGAGCCTTTGTGTGTATGTGTGTGTGTGTGTCTACGTGTGCTCACAGGTCTTTGAATAAATGAGAATCTAAGATGAGAGGAGTCAGGGTCATCATGACCGGCATGCAAATGACACACATGCACACAAGAAAAAAGCCACACACATATGTGCACACTTTGTAAAATGCAGATACACACTTGCTTAAAAATGCATGGGGAAACACTCTCTCTCACACACACACACACACACACACACACACACACACACACACACACACACACACACACACACACACAATCTTGTCTGCGGGCATGGAATACATCAACATGCCACTGTGTGAGTGGCATCGGGTGACACAGCTGCTCTGCCTGCTGTCCTACATGACACATTGTCATTCATATGTGACGGTCTGTAATAGTCTGCCTCTCATCACGAAGGAGTCAGCAAGTCAGATAGACAAACAGTCCACTTTCAATCTGAGGACTCTTAGGAATCTCTTTTACTGGAGGAATGTCAAGAATCAGATAAATGTGAAAACAGAGATCCTCCTAAGAGACACAAAGGAAGAGATAGAAGATGGGGAGGATTTCATAACTCAGAGGGCAGCTGTTATTCTCCACATTATAAGGCTAAATGGGTTGTCAGCCAGTGCTCACTCAAGAAATAGCTGTTGCTCCATAAACAACTCATACTAGTGATTCCAAACAGAAATACTCCCTTGAAATTCGGTCAAATGGCTAATGTTAGCCTACATAAAGAAACATAACTGACTGTTTTTTTATTCTGCTTCATGTGATGGAATGATAACGAGATATCAAGTGCTTTAAGCTTGGACGCCTGAAAATGTAATGTGTGACATGAGATGAGATGGCTATAGCACTTTATGATACCCAGTGTAGCATAAATGCATCATTATGTATCCCATCACAAAATATGACTGTGCGCATGGAGGTAAGGTGCGTCAGAAATATCAGTGCTTTTTTTTTTATCGTACAGGAATAGAAAAATATACTCCTTGTTGCTGGGATCAGTGGTGATGGTTACTGTAAACCTGTTGGGACCGCGCTTTCATGAGATTCCACATATCAAAGGGATATATATATATGATACTTAAAGTGATGTCAAATAACCTGCGATATTAATCACTGTATAGTCCCTTTGAGCTGTTCTTTTTTTGGCTTATTGTTCTATCTCTCCTCTTCACTATTTTTGATATGCACCTTATCCTGCTGAATAAATCAACTCCACACACACACACACACACAGAGAGAGAGAGAGAGAGAAAGAGAGAGAGAGATAAGAATGGCCGTAAGTTATTTCCACTCTGCTGATATGACTATAGATCTAGCTGAATAATCCTCTGCAGAAAACACTATTTGAATGCCACATGTTGATGCTACCTCAAACACAAGCAGGAATACGTGGGCACCTGTTGCTTACTGACTGACTGACTGCCACTGGTTGCTGTTCCCCAGAACTTCAAACTTCAGTTTCTGCCTCTCTTTTTGTCTCTCCTTCATAAAGGGCCATTCAGTGGATATGTTGAATACCTTGACGTTTAAAAAAAAAAAAAATACAACAAGGAATTATCAAATTTAATGAATTATCATGTATTTCTGATCACCCTCTTGAATATCTGCAACTGCTACACGTCATGAATATGTGTACTGTTCAGAGTTAAACATTGTCGTGATTTTTTCACCCACATAATGATGCAGTTTGAGTTTCTGTGATGTTGTTTGTTTTTTTGGCCTCCGTCAACCTGATTCCGAACAGGGGAAATTTAATTTTGTAATTCAACATTTTTTTTTTCCAAATGTTCGAAGAGCATTATCTGCATTCAATTTCTGCCTCTAGATTTGTCTAAACGGATGACATTTGGCCGTTCAAACACCACCTAAAAGAATCTGCTCTCCTCGATCTCTGGCACTGCCAAGAAAGAACCCTGAATGAACAGTGCAAATGACTGTTGGAGCGTCCAGTGTTGTGTCCATCCTCCGTTTGAAAAAAAATAGATGTGACTTTCCAAAAAATACATGGGTGGGATGACCTGCAAAAAGAGATGAGGGTGTACACAGCTGGCATGTTTTACCCCATTCAACCTTCAGTTCAGTTTCTGCGGAAAAAAGCTCTGCGTCCGCCTATATCTGTTCATCCATTATGCATGACCAATTTACACTGTCGAGATTGTGAGGGAAGCAATAAGAAATAGAGGATAGGGGGATGGAAAGAAGGACAAAATGGCAATTTACTTAAGCTCCAACTTCACAGAGTCTATATCTATATTAGCAAGGATAATCAACATTTTGGAAATTTTGGCCACATCTTCATATCTATTCATAATGGATGACCCAATTTTACCTTTATTTACACAAGAGAAGGGAGAAGAGAACAAGTCTTGCCACCCTCTGCCCCGAGGCGATGCTATCTTGGAGCATCATTGGCAGGAGGCCGCTGTTATTGCTTACCTAACACACTTAACGTGTGTGTGCATGTGTGTGTGTGTGTATTCATGACAATAATGGCCCTCTCTCCTTGGAACAGATGCCCTTAACAGATGTCATTCAGCTACCGACAGTGGCAGTCAGTAAGACAATGAATTGTAGCTCAACAAGCAGCTCCATCCATCCATTATAGGGTTTCACGACGAAACGAAAAAGCATCAAATGGTAACACTGACTGTTGCACTTTTAACTGTGAGAGCTTGTAGTGTCTTGTTAATGGGGACAAAGTAGACAGACAATTTAAATGGATTCATTTGAATTATTTCCAAGATATTCTGGGCACTGGTGAAACATCTGGATGCATTTTCTCTTGATCTTCTTGTATTAGGATGTTTCATATGAAGACCTGTCTTCCCAAACTACTTGTGAGTTGTGAGAATTTGTTTTAACATTGTAAGTAAAAGTTTTTCTCTCTATTTTCAAAAAGATGGAGGTTATAGGGAAAACTGGATGTTGGGCACTATTTAGACATGCCATTTCCTATTTTCACAACCTGGTCCAACCAAAATAGTTGAAATGACTATGACACCTTTACGTTGTCTTACATAGTAGTGGCACATAATGGGTTAAAATATGTGCAAGCATTACTCAAAATTTCCAATTCCAAGTGCATTTGGCAGCAGAAGGAATAAGCCTTTCTGACACTTGGAAACTGTGAATAATGTGAGTAATGGTCCCAAACTTTTTCACCCTATAATCCACATGTTAGTAACTCTATCCTCCCACATGCATTTTGCATTGGCACAACATTTGTGGTTTCAGCGCATAATTCTCACACATCATGTGTCACAACTTTGTCATGTCATTATGACTTTTTCTGTGAGACTGTGTGTGCTTTTATGAGCCTTCCTAGAGGAAACAGTCTCTATATGATGTGTTTCCATATTTATTTTATATGTAAGAACATTTCCACTACTGCAGTGAATTCCTTCCAACAAACACGTTATTCTTAAGTCCATATCCCGCTTGGGCTGAATGAGCAATCAATCCACCATCTTTCTGAATCATCTGAGACTTGTATCCCTGTCTGTGATGTTATTAAAAAACTGCTTCTGAAAATATTTGCTGCTCATATACTGTTGAGACAGCGCAGAAGCTGCTGGCTGCTGCTGTCAACTTGTACATTACAAGTGTAGTGGGGGTGTTTGAGATGTGCCTTGAGAGGCTATAACTGCAATATTAAAATGCAATAGTGTAAAGACTGTTAGAGAAAGAGGTATCCTGATACCCAAAAGGCCCCACACACCCACACAAGGTGTTTTCAGTATAACTGAGATTAGAAGTCTTTTCGGGTGAAGGTAGTTTAGAGCCCTGCTGGGAGTCCGCCCAGGTCCCTCACCTGCTGTTTACAGATTTGAAAGAATCAGAACAGGTGCTATAAAACATACAGGAAAGTTGGGGGAGATGTCAATCAAGCAAATCTGTAAACACTCACCCAGTACTGACTGGAGGTCTAATCAGCGGAAACAACTAGAAACACCTGCAGGGAGTGTAGAGGTTCGAATTCTGACATCTGCAGGTTTATGGCTATTTACATGAATTGGCATTCATCAAAACAAACATCATTTCTAACTCTACTGTACCTCAGAAAAAGGTGGAAAAGATAGGCTCACTTTTGTCCACAAAAAAGACCATTGTAATGAAAACAACAAGAAAGTACCATAGCAGTAAATATATTATCTATACAACATCAAACAATGAATGAAGAAGTGAAGACACAGATATTAGCATTTATTGTCCTCCATACATGAACATCCAGAATATTTCTTTAACCCTTTAAGCCATCAAGCCGAAGCGTATTGCCATTTTTTGGGGTGTGTCATTCACAACAGGCTGCCAATTCGACAGCCACATTTAATTGAGGCAAGAGAGGTTGGTAGTTGAAAAATACACATTTACTGTACGTTGTTTCTAAAGCATATTGGTATGCTTTTGATAGCTGTTTTTATTGACATGCACGACATTATAACCACCTTACAGTGTACTTTTGATGTCCTCCGCGGTTGACAACAGAACTTACTTGTTCTGTTTCTGTGATCATGGTCTCTCAGGTGACAGGCAAAGAACATTTTGTCTAGGAATGTGAGACTCTGAGCTTGAGTATGGTGTATTTTCAGAGGGCTAGTTGTTTCTTTTTAAGTATTGCTAAGGCTGGTATGAATTCTGTTTTAGGCAAAAGTATATCCAGAAGAATTGCCAAAAGTAACATATGACTCCCTTTTGATCTACTTTTGGAAGAAAAAATGGTATCATCTACGCTATAAAGAGCTCTAAAATAAGCCAACTATTAGACATTTATGTTATTCTGAGTTCTTGTTTTTTGATTCTTTTCTTTGTGCAGTTTTAATCCTCTAAAACTCCTTGAGATTTCTGTTACACCACCATGTTAAGGAACTGGAGATATCGTTGAAGAAAAACTTGCTAATGGATGCTATGGAGAAGTACCCTATAGCTCATTCAATGCATGTTTAAGCATTCAAATGAAATAGTAGATAAACCAAAATAAGCTTTTATGCAAGTGACCAGCTCATCTGTAAATCTGTCTCTTCTCATGATCTCTCTCCCTTCTTTTACTTCCTCCTTCCCATCTTCTCTGATTTATTCCCCACCTCCCCTTAAACTGGCCAATCCACCCACAGAAATGTATTATTGGTTATCTATTATGGAGTAGCAGAAAATTGGCTCCAGCATTACCAATTCCCTGACTAACAGATGTAGATGTTAGCCTCTCTACCATCCACACCCCGAGAGTGCTTACTCCCTCTTCCTCCTTCTCCGGCCCATATCTCCTGCAGCTGTTTGAACCAGTGATAGCAGTGGTGATGACACCCGTATGCCTCTGTTAGTGCAGAGACGTGTGTTGAGCAGATAATGGCAATGTTCCTGTGAGCAGCGTGTGTTAGAACTGTGTGTAATGAGGCCTGTGTTATATGAATTATTGAGCACTGTTGACGCTAGCCAGGTCCTCCCTGCCTGTAGGCCAAATACTGGAGATGGCATGCTAGCACAGCATTAGCTCTCACATGCACCGTGCTTTGTACAGTGTAGACAAATTCAGATGCATATGCAGCGAGTGCTATCAAGTTTTATCAGAATTTTCAGCCAAACACACACTTAAGACTTTGACACATACTCCGGGGGAAATTGGCTATCATTTAAACCAGTTGTTAACATTGAAGTAATCAACATCGCTTAGTCTTGAACTTAAAAAAAAATCATTAGTGCTTTGAAGAGTTGAAGTAAAGGCAAATTGGATTAAAACCATGGGAATTTAAGTCACACGCTCTAACCCAAAATGTTGCATTACAGATCATTAGCTCATCTAATTAAAACATTTAAAAGGCATCAATTTTGATTGGCCTGTCTGCACTTTGAAAATGTCAACAGAGGAACAACTGGCCGTAGCTAATAAATGATGTTAAAATACGTTGATAAATGAATACTTTTAATTGCATGCAGCCACTGAGGATGACAGGTAGACTGCAAACTGATGGCTGATATTTTCAGCACAGCAGAACAAATTGATGGCAGTCTTTAGGTCCTTCTAGTCTTCAGAGAGAATAGGCAAACCATTGACCTAAACTATTCTGTCTAAACTGGTAGCCCTAATGTTATTCCAAAGTTATTCCCTTTGAGAGGTTTTTGTGCGTTCGTTAAGCAATACACAATCTCTATACACACACAGACTATGTATTGTTAAAATTAGATGATACATTTGGCAGGATTGCCAAAAATGATAATATCCATTGTTTTGTATTGTAACCTTTGTTGCCATTGACATTGAATGTGTTCAGCCAATGAAAATCATGATGCCATTAAAAATAGAGTGATCGACAACCTACGAAGTAAACTATGCGACAAAACATGAATGAAAATGACAATTTAAGTTTAAAAAATGCACACGAGCCCCTGTTCAAGTCTGAACAACAACTCAGAAACTCGGGAAAGAATTAAGTGCTCGCCTTGACGTCATATTCATCATCGCATGGGGGAAAAAATGTTTTGCTAATAAAATATTTTATATGAATTCAAGTATTGCACATCAACTATTTGCTCAAATGTAACTTGTACCAGAGACGTTCCACACATATTCTTGGTAGCATCCATGTTGTTTGTTGTTGTCTTTGCGGTTACAACATTCAGAGTTTCTGAACTGAAAGCACGTGAACTCACTGAAGTGGGAAGAACAGCTTCCCGACTCGGATACTGGGACCATCTGAGGAACACATAGATGCAGCATCAGTCACATACCTGATGTAAGTGTTGTTACATGCATAATGTTATAAGCATACCTTCTAAGAAGCCAACACTGACCTTTGCTGTTGATGTCACTTTTGTATCGGTGACACCAGCAGTGATTAGTGTATGGTAAAAAGCGATTTTAGAAGGATCCTGTGATATTTTTGCAACATGAATATCAGTTTCAACATTTGAACAATCCAATGTAAATTGCTGCAATATGAACACAATTGACTGGAAACTGGGTTATCTGTATGCTTGTCAGTTTAAGGTTTTTAAGCCTTAATTTAATGTCGGTTCATACATGCAGGTTGTTTTTCTGTGTTTTCTAAGTAACACTGCAGATTTCATCAAATCAGCTGGGGCGATTTCATCATGTTTTAGCTGCCAAGAGGCAATGCTTTCAACCCCCTCTAATAAAACCAAGCCACAGCACTTTAGAGTCTCAGTCTTTCATCCTCCCCTCTCTTTGTCTCTCTTTCTTCCTGTCTGTTGATGGCGGCCTTTGAAGGCAGAGAGATAAATATGAAGAGAGAATGTGTTTTGTGCTTTTGAAAGACAAAATGAAAGAGCCGCAGCCGTTGGCTCCACTGCCAAATGCTCCCCTCACCCTGTGTGTATATGTGTATGTGTTTGTGCAGTTTTGTTTTCTTGTGAGCATGTAACCAAATTTACTCAAAGTATACAAGAAAAAAAAGACCTAAAGGTGGAACAACACACACAAAGGTTTGCCTCAAAAAGATGGAAAACTAATGTTTATGTCTGTGAAAGATAGAGTTGGAGGGTCGAATTGTTTAATGCATGCATGCATGGCGAATTTGTAGTTTACATGCAACAAATAACTGTTACATGGTTTTGCCATATACCTTCAAGAACAAGTTCCAAACCCCACAGAGCTAAGTGCATGACGAAAAAGAGATGACATCAAAAAGGATTCTGTCATTCTGAATTCTGATTCTGTTGGAGAACTGTACTTAGATATTTTTTCTTACTGTTGTTGATACTTGTGTTTCAACAGCGTGATGTCACCAATTGGTTTCTGAAGAGCTGTTTGAAAGCCCATCGATGGCGGTTGCCATGTTGGAATAGTTGACTCTATCAAACTTTCAGTCAACTTAACACTTGGCAAAGGGCTGGAGCCTAATGCTACCTCACAAACAACTACAAAGAGGCCGCTTGCAATCATATGGGTCAGGCCCATTATCATGAATAACTTATATCCTTCATAAAACCAAAATATGTGAGTTGTAAAAAAAAAATGGACCCAAGTACAGTATGTGCCAATAAAGAAATACAAAAATGACGACCCAAATCGTTATTTGTACCAGGCTGTAAACACGTTTGATTCTTCTGTCAAAGTGAACATTTTATTATGGGTGTGTACGGGACTTTCGAGTCTTTTGGAGCCAGCCTCAAGTGGCCGACCGATGAACTGCAGTTTTTTTGCACTTACCTATTAGCTTCTTTTTTTTTTTTAACACTGGAGTGTGCAGCTTGGTGTTTTTAGAACAAACACTTTTAAATGATGAAAAATTGGGTTTGTGATTATATTCAAAAGTGCTTCTTGTCAAATTCTAAATGATATACAGTATCTCCTCTTAGACTGTGATGGTCAGTCTTGTGTGTGCTCGTATACACATAACCCTCTTTTTCATACATATCTAGCACTGGGCAACAATGTGGGTCTTAACTGAGCAACATAAAACTATTCCAATGAATTAGCAAAAAGTAGAGTTGAAATGCAATCTGACCTTTTCATCTTAATAAGCCACAGCATGATGAGATAAAAAATACCTCCCCTTTTATTGCAAAGATATTCTCTAACCACAGGTGCTCTGGATTTCTCCATACATACTTGTTATTAGTTAAGGAGTTTAACCTGCAATGCACAAATTTGGGGGGCAGAACATCTAAATGGTTACTGAAGGAAGGGGGTGTATTCATTGGGTTGTTGGCTGCTATGAAAAAACTTACTTCTGAATAGCATACCCCACCGTTAAGTGTGGAATAAACACAATATATTTAAAGATCAATCTTTGGATTAATATTTGATGGTATGATTCAGTTTCAATAAGATGGACACAATTTGTAAGGTGGGGGGTGGGGGGCTGTGAACAAGGTTCTGGTCTCAATTTGAAGGTCTTGTAGACCCATAAGCCCCTATTATAAAATAACCCCTGTACACGTCAGGCAGTAAATAAGAGTATGCAAAGCTGTATTTCTTGTGCTGCATGCAATGGAGCAATACATTGGCACTTGTTTTCATTTTACATTATTGAAGAGAGATAAAGGAGAAAGGAAGACTGTGTTGGGACAGATACTCTGTTTACTCTTTGCTTCAGGGTGCAGCCTCTATAGGCGACAAGCCTTTGAAACTTTTATTTACATTACACAGAGATAGATGGAAATAGAGAGAATAGAGAATCACACAGAAAAGTGGATTCTATTTGTGTGTTTCCTTCTGGCTTAGGGCTTGGTTATATTTACTTCAGACGGATACAAAATGTGAAATATGCAACAGAATATTTCTCCCATAAATCACAGATTGAGCTACAAATGAAACACCAAGCATGTTAATATCAGTGTGTTTTACTTTGACTTTTAATTAATAGGAAGTCCGAGTTTAAAATGGTCAAAAGATGAGCCAATCTGCAATAATTTACCTTTGCATGAAAGCAGTTGCAGCAGTTACTGGGGTATAGTTGTCCTTTGAAGTTCAACAACTACTGAATGAAAGTTAAGGGTCGTATCATTCCTATCGACAATCAGGATGAAAATACACCACAAAGAATACTTTTTAAGATAAACCTTTGTGGCCCAAGTCTGAAGGATAAAATCAT
Organism: Tautogolabrus adspersus; assembly: GCA_020745685.1. Classification (NCBI taxonomy): domain Eukaryota; kingdom Metazoa; phylum Chordata; class Actinopteri; order Labriformes; family Labridae; genus Tautogolabrus; species Tautogolabrus adspersus. The sequence continues at coordinate 15,854,250 of CM036541.1, read as the reverse complement.
TCAACACTTTGTTCTTTTAATCTCTGTCTTCTTATCCTTAAATTTAGGATTCTCATTTGTTTTTCAATTCCAATGGGGTAATTATTATCGATGAGCATAGACCGCTTCTGGATGCTCCAACCAATGAAAGCAACAACACTGGTAGGCTGCCACTGAAGATAGCTGATTAAATTATCCTGATTCCTGTAGCTTCTTGGTCAACATAATGCACACACTTGAAATGACATGATTTAGCAGCCAACAATTACTGTTTGTACAAAACGGTTACCTTTCATACAGTCTGTATTAGTGTTGTGAAGGCAATTTTCAGACTTTCCACATCAATGCAAACCAACATGTGTGTTTAAAATAGGCCTCAGCAGCGCTCCTCTTTCAGGCATAAAACAAAGCCTCCCGTATGTTAGACAAATGGCTGTGATTGGCCTTACCTGAATCAGAGAGAGATATCTGATAGATTGGTAGGGGAGCTCAAGGATTCTTCTGGTTCAGAGGGTTATATTAAATGATGGATTCAACAACACAAGTTTGTCCAGCTTGCTCTAGTTTTTTCTCCTTTTTCTCTGTTATTGCATGACTTTAAACATATTTGTAAAAGCACCACCAACAGCATCATTACTTTCATTATGTGCCGTAAAAATGAAACACAATGACATTCCCTATAAAATTGACTGCACTACACATTTCACAAAAATAATGCCTTGCATGGTGTGGCTAATCGACAGAACTGCAGTTTTTTATTTGAGCTTTAAAAAAAGGAACAAATGTGTAAATATGTCTGGATACAACAAGTAAGGACAATATATTTTTGTGTGAATTGCTCCCTTATAGGTGGCTGGAGGTCTTGTCTACCTTATCAGCTTTGGCAACTAACTGAATGGGTCAGTCAGGGCTGCAGAGTCCAACAACCTTGGTCCCTTCGCCTCCTAACAGATTGTGTTCGACAGTCGTGTGGGTCTGTCTCTTCGCCTCTCTGCTGCTCATTAACGTGACCTTTGCACACACACAAAAAAATGTGCTCCAGACACTCGCCATCTAATTGGATGAATAGACAATGTATTTCTACGCTTTAACCTTTTCTATTAAGAACCCGAAAAGCTATGCTCTCTGTTTTCATGATAAAGTGACAATAAACTGATGAAACTGTTTTATTTCCAACTAGAGAGAAATGTTGATATTTCTCCCAAATTACAGTGTTACAGTAAAAAAATGAAGAGATGTTTGCCTCTGTTTTTTCAAGCGTGTATCTGTCTGTGACGGCAGCAGCGCCTTTCAACATGCAGGGGGAATAGACTGCACGCACAGGGGTCACTTCTCAGACTACAGATGGTGATATCAGAAAGACTTTTATTGTTATAGTCATGAGAAACAAGGAAACCGGCAGTTTTTGGTTTGCATGAAACAACAAAAAAGTGGCAGCATGACGTGCTTCAGGTCACTTTGTTTGCATCCTCACCTCGCAATCGCGATGGTAAAAAGATCTTTCAGCCCTACTCCAAACACAGACACACACATACACTTTCACACCAGTAATAAAAAAGGTCTTGGAGTTGTCAATGTGCCAGCATAGGATTTTTCCCCTAGACTCACTTCCAACCCTTGATAAAGTATTTCTGTATCCCCCCTTTAAAGTCCCTCCTGTAAATTTTAATTTTCTACAGTAGCTGTGCCCAGATTTATGTTTAACAACTACAGTCACTTGGTCTGATATCAAATGATCTGAAGTGACCAATTATTGGCAAAATAAAGCAAGCTGTTACTGTACAGCAGCATCAAGCAACACTGAGCAGAGGAACCTGACAGGAAGTAAGTCATAAAATAAGGCCTAGTAAACCCTGTAAAAAATTAAAACACATTGTACAAACTCCCAATTGTATATGTCAGACCTACATCACCATTCAACAAAGTATCAGAATGACAAACCTCAGGCAGGAAAAATGCTGAGCTTTTCAAATAATGTAGTCAATGATTGGAGTTGATATTGTTTCTAAATAAAACATTTTTGGAAACGGATTCTATCGATCACAGTAGCTATTACTATGAATTTGTGTTGTGGAACAGTTTATGTAATGGCTTAATGCATTTATTTCTTGAAGATTTTGTAGCAAGACAAAAACGAGAATACATTTTTAAAAATGGAAAAAACAACATACGAGCAGCAGGGTCCCACATTTCCCACAGTTTTGTTCCCTAACTTGATCCCATGCTTTATGCCATTTTCTTTACCAACGTAAAAGGACTCCTACTGATATATGGTATGTTTATAAAATTGGAAATATGAGTAAAAAAAATTGTTTTATTTCAAACCAATCAAAATGTCACTCCAATCAAAGAAGTGCATGTAATGTCTCACAAGGCGCTTGGTGACATATTTATACCGAGCATCCACCAGACACGAACACACCGTCATGTTCCCAAACAAAAATAGAGACAAGCAGCATGCGTGCTTTCGACAGCGTGAGAGATGTATATTTAATCGTTGGCAAACTCTTTTGTCAAATATTTTCATAGAGATCTGATCTTGTTTAAACATGGAGAACTTTATTTCCTAAGCCCAGAGATATTCAAATCATTGTTTGTGTTGTGCTCAAAATGTCACGACTTGAAATATATTCAGAACTTTTGAACCTGCTCACAGAGACGTGTGTACACGTGTTTCCATTGTTTGTGTGTGTTTGATCTGTCAGCCAATGCTGAAAAATTGTTCAATTTTTTCATACTCATATGAATCCTGTTCAGATGTGATCACATGGCTCGAATTTGATCCTGCTGTGGAATTGTGTTGTAACGTCAAAATCAAGATATTGGTGACAAATGGGTGGCTTTAACATTCTCAGCCTCATTGTGTTCATTTGTGTTGTTATTGTTGTATCGGCATGTAATTGCTTAGGTCACACTTTTTTAAAAGTTGTATCATTTTCTGCTCAAAAACGTTTTGTTTTCATAAGTGAAAATCATCCGAGTAGCTTCAGATATTTGCATCAAATTATAGATCTCATTCCAACACATTGGGCATGAATATGCTTTATGCAAAAGCCAAACTAGAACTTTCAAATGGCAGTCCACTAAAACTTCTACTGCAATAGGTTGGGTCACATTGGATACCTTTATCTTAAAAAGAAAAATGCTCTTTTCCTCACCACACTTCCAGAATATGTTTTTGAGACGATCAGAAGTTTATTCCAAAAAAAGTGGAATGACCTTATTGAATTTTATGCTGATGCCCACAGTATTAAAAAAATATATATACACAAAATAAACTAAGGGGTTTCAACATAGCCTCCTTTGTGGAACTCATTTTTGAAAGAGTGTATAAATCTAAATTTTTGGATGGGTAACATCATCATATTGGATCCCTCTTTGGAAGCAATGTTTATTTTTATTCAGGTCAAACTACAGTATGGTGACAGACTCAACATGTCTGGCAGTGCTTCTACCTAGTATCTTAATTTGTTTTATAAAGTTTCCACAGCAATGCAGATGAATTTGTTAAGGATGTATGACGTGAAAACAAAAGGAATATATGAAAAAGCCTACAGCAGATAGGTGATGCTAGTGGAATGACTGATTGGTTGACCATTGGGATATACCAATTTTAATGCAGGGACAAAATCCAATCCATTTGCATTTCTAAGAGCTGAAGGTGTATTTGAATGCAAAAAAAAAAAGAAAAAAAAAGTTTGCTTTTTATTCATAGTTTATCCATGAACGTGATGGGCATCCTGTTCTTTCAGAGTCTCTCCCCCACCCACCTCTCTCCCATTCTGTTTTTCTCCGTCTTTCTCCCTCCTTCTTTGTCCCTTTCAGGATGATAGATTGATGTCTGCATACATCTCCATATCCTTATGCCGGTGATGGCACCCCATCTCTCCTTGTCTGGTCACATACACACCCACACATAAGCATGCAAAAAGGACAAACAAACCCCCACAAACACAGTGTCAGTTACTGGCACATCCGAGCTTCCTGAAGTGTAACTGAAGAGTGTGCATTTTTGCGAGGTGGAACCATTGTCTTTGATCTGAATTTTTAATGGAACCACTGAAAATGTGTGTGCGCAAGTATGTGTGTATCTCAGGGTCCTCTGTGTGTGATTGGTAATTGATTTTCCAATCTATGCAGACCACGGCTTGGTCACAAAGCTGGATACAGCACAAGCTGGCTTCCTGTTAGCATCGACCACTAATGCTGGTCAGTAAAGGCAGTTGAGGTTGGAAAGGACAGAAGGAGAGAGTAATACACGTTGCACATTGTTCGGAACAGAAAATAACGTTTTTTTGAAGCTGTTGTGAGGACTATTCTGTGGTGCTTTTAACAGCTTTACTTTGATCTGAGTTTTGATTGCTGAAGTTCAGGAGAAAGAAGAAATCATGTAACAATGATTCAATCATGTTACTTCTCCCAAACATCAAATTTGGGGTCAATACTGAAACAATTTCTATTTTTTACAACCCTTCTCCACCCGAATTTTTTCTTACTTTGTATATGATTCAGATTTATAATAATAACGGCCGAGCTGCAGCTTCCCCCGCCAAATTTATGTTGGGTATGTCACAACTATTTTCATCCTCAAAATCTCTTCTCTGTTTCTTCCATCAGCCTGATTTGTCATGAGGCCCTAATGACTACATTATCCAGAATTCCTAGCAGGTTTAGCTTTTAAAAAGACAGCAGACAGATGTGCCAAAGCCCAGTTGTATTGGTTAAGCTAGCTCTGGGAGGACTTCCTTTAAATGAACTGTGCATTAGCATTCACCTTTCCTTGTGTCATTTTATACTTATAATACTGTTGGACTGAAAAAAATATATTTGCATCAAGGCATGATTCATAAACTCTTGAATCATGTTTTTACTGGCTCAAATGTTAGATGTTGATGGTACTCAACATAAGCTGGTATATTCTGATCCATTATCAGTTAACTGGAGTTACCAGGATAACAGATTGAGCTGTAGTGACATGAAGGGCCCGGTCAATAATCTTTAACTGGAAACTGGCAAACAGAAAGCACATTAAAGCCGGTATCTTTCTTGCTTTGGGATGATTTTAACTCTTCACATTGAAGCGTTTTATATTCTGAAGTTGGTATTGTTGGCTTAAACGGTGTATGAGGAAGAACAATTGACTGAGTTAGTTGGTATGAGCATGGGTGAAGTGATGTAGAGCCTGTACTTCATTTGTAGCAGAATGGATGTTGAGCTGTTACCCTTTCAAGCTCTTCTTCATATCACAACCTTGCTTTTTTTCTGCACCAGCAGGGATTGGAGTACTTGTTCTTCATGGAACAACCTGTATGTTTTTGGTCCTGAGCTGAACATATTGGAGTTTATAGTTTTCCTTTTCTTTTGAGAGTGTGGATACTCCGGCCTCAGAGCCAAAGTCGATTTGGTAGTGGTGTCTTTGAAGCAGAATTGGGCATTATAGGTTTCTATAAGCTTTCCTGGCCTCTCCTGGGTCTAGCTGTGTCTTCCCATCCTCAGTGACCTCTGCAAGTGAAGGCAAACCACGTCTTTGTTTGCTGGCCACTTTCCTTGGTGGGGGGGTGCATCTGACTGGCACAACAGGAGAAGAGAGGTGGCTGCTTTTAAGCTGAATCTTTGAATTGTAAGAGAACAAGCCCAGACACACTTGCAGAAAGAGCATGAGCAAGGGCATGGGCAGAACCTGTTGACTGCCAAATGGAGCTTTGGCTCTTTCTGTGTAAGCTACACAAAGGATGCATTTTCACAAGCACAATTCAAGAAAGGTGCGAGAGTATGTCTCTGCCTTCAGTGGTTAAGATGACTTTTCCATTGTCAACAAACCATCATGTGTAGCCAAATGACATCATCCATTTGTTTCTCATTGTCCTAACCATTTGCAAATATTTCAAAAATATCCCTTGTTGATTAAATGGAATGAAAATGAGCTGGTTAACCATATTTTTTTCCAAAGAATGAAATTACATTAAATTTAACTAGATCTAGAGAGACCATAACAATTTTTGTTCGGATATAAACAATTTTATTTCTGCTGTGATTTAAATATGGAACCATTGTGGATTAAGTGATTTTGGAGTATAGTGGACACTTGAGAAATTGCAGTGGGTTTTTTTTACTTTTGCAATTGCTTTAATTCTCAGCCCCCGAGTTTGCTGCTTGGATTAACCAGCTATGAGTATACAATCTTAATCTCCATGTCTTGATATGAACCCTTTTCTGTTAGTATTTCTGCTATTGGCAGTGACATAGATGAAGAGAAACATTATTGTATGTATGTGCGTGTCTCTGTGTGTGTGTGTGGCCGTGTGTGTGTGTGCATGTGTGTGTTGAAGCAGCCACAAGGCGATGCCATCATGTCTCCTCACAAACATACCGTTCTCCTCTTAAAAGTAGAAAGCAGATATTACTCCTACTTGAAGATTAAGATGGGATAAGTGTGATAAGCTTGGGAATTACCTCAAATCCTGTGTTTAAGCTAAGAGGATATGTAGGTTAATGTCCATGCCTGTATATATTTCTGAATTCATGTAGCTGTGGTCGATATGGCAGTTGTTAAACTCCAATCAATTAGTCCAATTACTTTTTTTCTGTAACCTTTGAATACAGAAAACAATGTTTAATCTTAATTTCAATTTCTTCCATATATTTTTTTTACTTACAGTGATGAAAAATACTCAAACGATCTTCAGCCCTGTTTTTTGTAAACGTTCTTTTGGAGGCTCTTCGAAAAAAAGGAGGATAGCAGCCTCATAGCTGGTAAACTGAGCAGCATTTTGTCCTTTTGCTATTCCAGTCTTCCAGTGGCTGAAAAAGGGGCATCATAGTAATTCTTGCATTTCCATTCTCCTAATCGAGTGATATCTATTCAGGCTGCATAGCTGCTACTCCAGCTCATTTAGCATAGAGGGTGTGCTGCTTGTAGCATCATTTCCAGCCAGTTACTTTGAGATCAAGCTGCTCTCTCTATCTATGAATTTGGGTTCTGAAGCATTTGAAGCATAAGTATATCAGTTTTAGCTGCAGTCTGAAAGTCATGGCCTGCTGTGGTAATAAAAACTTTATGTATCTTGATAATTTGCTTTGTATTAGCTCATTTTCCGCAGTGGGGAAGACACAAAAAATGCACCAAATCTTCCTTCTTGAAAGGGGTTCATTGACCCCTTCAAAACATATGTTTTTATAAAACCAAACAATGTTGGGTTTATCAACAAGAACACTGTCCCTCCTTTAAATATTTCATATTTCATTTTGCAATCTCTTAATTTCCTGCATCAGATTCCAGGGTGGTGTCCTGCTGTTATCTGAATATGGCAGAGCTGATACTCGCACAGATACTGCATTAGACATGACCAGTGTTATTGAGATTGTGAAGAAGAAACAAATGGATGGTGGTTTGTGTGAACCACCAGTGGCCCTCTGGACAATCCAGCTTTAATTAAATTGAAAATTGGGAGACACAACCAAAAGTAGCAGATTCTCAGTGGCAGAACAAGGCTTTTAACAGTAATAGACCATTTATTGATATGTTTTGATAAAGGTTTCTAAACTTAAGATATGCAAAGATGATTGGATTGTTAGAACGACACAATTGCTGTTAAACGAGATGAAAACCCTAAGGTTGATCTTGAAAGTAAATGTAAAAAAAAAGCAACAAATTCCTCCTTTGCTTTCGACTTATTCTGAAATTACCTCATAGGGACATCAGTATAATCCAAGAAAATGTGGTGCCCATTGACAGTAAAGAAATGGACATATCCACCATGATATTACACATTAGTGTTTGGAGTCTATGTCTACAACACATACGGCCATTTCCTCAACTGATTCAGAGATTTCAGAAGGAATTGGCATCTCAGAAGTTCCTGGCAGCAAACGCACTCTATGTCAGTGTCCATAGGCAAACAGTGAGAGCACCGACACCACCAGTCCGCCCCAGCTCATGCCGGCCCGGGCTCCTCGTCTTCACTGCCGCCGATAGGCAGGTCTTGTGCCTCGGCTGCTGCAGGCACAAGACTCTCCATTAGCCTCAACCGCTCGTCGCTATATTGCGGCTCGTAGAGATAGCCACGAACCTCTGATTCGAGCACAAGACCTTCAAAATCCCCTTCATCCTCATCCATCAGTTTCACGTTGAAACGTACTTTTTTCCCCATTATGGGTTCTTCTCAGCTTTCTCCACAGAGCCTGTTAGCATAGCTTCCTAGCAAGATGGCGGACGTTGAGTTTCAATTCTGGCAGTGAGGTCCCACCCACTGATCTGTAATAGGTCTGTAGCTTCAGTGGGTCGAAAACATGAGGAACTAGCAATGTAGTTTCACCCCCTCTAACCACAACAGAATCGGAGGCTCCTTTTCAGACACAAAATACGGAGCTTTCCTGTCTCAGGGGAAAATGAGGGCGGGATGCACGACCATTCAAAAATAATACCAGGTTTTTAATGATACAAAGCTTAATGCAAATGGGTGAAGTATCCCTTTAAAACTACCAGTCCTCTCATCACTTTAATCAGCGCCTTGTAGGGAAAATCCAACAACAATCCTGAATCCCATGCACTTTGAAATAAATGAATGAGAATGAATGAGAAACATTGAACTTAAGCTACCAAACCAGGTTTGACGAGCTAGACTCTGATACATGCTAATAAGTGCTACTTTAGATAAAATGATGTTTTTCACCATAAAAAATTGGAGCACAGACTTCTTGAAAAATATGTTAGTACAATGAATGTCATAAAACCATATAATTGATGTAATATTTCATGTAAAATTTAAAAAAATAACAGCAGAAATGTTACAGCTAAAGCTAGCTACATCCGCCTGCCACTTAAAGGTCCATGCTCATGATAATATCATAACTAAATGCCCAACCATTATGAAATACAGTACCAATGTAAAGTCAATGGGTGAGTTGTAAAAAAAAAAACGACATCCCCTAAAGTTATCATGAATAGAGAAATAAACATCAACTTATTTTTGTACTTGGCTATAAACATGTTTCATTCTGATCATCTCATTTTGGGACCTATTGGAGATTGACTCACTTTTGAAGCCAGCCTCAAGTGGCCATTTAAGGAACTGCAGTTTTTAGAACTAACAAGTTGTATCCATTTTTTGTCACAACTGATGCTTTTTCTTTTCTTGGTACAGTATGAGAATAATGGATGAGGTGGAGGTGAAACACAGCGCATAATCATCCTGTTTTATGCCGCTCATTTTCTTCCTGCATCTCCTTCATCTTCTCCTTTCAATCTCGACCATCGTCCTGCCTTCCTCCTCCTCCTCCTCACTCTGCCTCTATTATAGTAATCAGTGTGTTTATATGGGGCTAATAGAGTGATAGTTATGCATGTTACGCCTCTACTGCTGCCGCTGCTGTTACTGCACGAGCCAGCTAAGTCATTTAGCTGAGAGGACCACTTGACCAATGCTGACAGCGCACAAGCTTCAATTAAAGCAAGGGCAGATGCCCAGCCCCCCACTCTCTCTCTCACACACACAAACTCGTACACGTCTAAACAGATCGACATCTCGAACACATCAGAAATGACTCAAATACTTTTATTTTCACATGGAGACACTACCAAGTTTACATTACATAAAGATGCACATACTTTGCATCGATATTGACACACACGCATTCACACACACATGCTGTTATCAGAGTGCTGCCTCTTGACAGGGAGTTGAACTGGTAAAAGGTTTTCCCTCCCACACACTCGTTGAGGGGAGGGCAGAGTGTGTGTGAGAGCTCTTGTACCTCTGGAGTCATTATGTTTGCTTGCATACTTTTAAAAAAGTATATTTATTTTACAACATGGATGTATGTGTGTGTGGGAGGGAGGGAATCACAGACACAACGGGAGGCTCAGACACAAATCGAAAAAATGTTTCAAAATAACTTATTTTTCCTTGAAAGCGTATCCTGACGACATGAACTTGGTTTGATTTTTGGGCAGCATGTTTTGGAAGTATATAGAGAAATTCAGCACGTTTTGTATTGAGCAGTTTATTTAACGAATAGTCAGTGTTTTTAAGTCCCCAAAATGTTGAGGTTGGGACAATTTATCGCGTGATTCTTTTGGGCTGAAAATTCTCTTTTATAACAGAAAAACAAACCCCAGTTTTAAGCATTACCGAAGGTTCAACTTATTGAGTGCTGTAAACCTCGAGAGAAGCAGTGTGTATTGATATTTCTCACTTGCTTATTATCCCACTTTCATTTAAGAAAACCTATTTCACTGAAGTCGAAGTCAGTTACTGTTTCAGATAAGTTAAATGTGTGTTGAGGAGAGTCTCTGAGTCTTTTTTTTTGGTGCTTTTAAAGCTGAAAAGGCTGCTGACATTTTCAAAATCCATGCTTTTCACTGGACAAAGACGATTTGCAATTTCCTCTTTGGTATTAGTCATTGTGCTGCTGAAGAAAATGCAATAAACAGCGCAGCCAGATGATTACTGTTTGTGGCGTCTGTACTGGTGCTTACTCATTTTTGTGTGTGAGCTGTCATTTACTCGCAATTAAAAGACAAACGTTACGACACTTTGCTCGGTCTTGTTCTTAAAAGCAACATGAACCATGACTGCGTCTCAGATGAAAACACTTACAGTGCATTAGTCGTTCTGTGTCCTGTTTATATTGTGCCTCTTTGTTCAATTAGCGAGATGTTTTCATTTAGCTTTAGTGCGGCTACATAGTGTTAGTGTTCCATGCAGAGCTATTCAGAAGAGGCTACATAATTAGCTTTCTATAGTCCTTGAGTGCTTGGGTGGGTTGTAAGTTTGTATGGGTTTTGATTAAAGCAATGTGGCATATGAGAGCAGTCCATGTGAGTGAGTTAATTATTGTACATAATGACGTGGACAGGCCAGTGTTGGTGAAACCCTTTGAAAGTTTTTAAGAAGTATAACTACCCAAAAGCTACACAATGGTGGACACTTGGTTGGGGTAAAGCAATAAACTACCTCAAAATAATGTGAAATGTAATCTTTTGCATGTGCACACACAAAAGTCAGGGGAGGGGAGGGTCGGGGACTTCAACAAGGATACTATCACAGTAGACACGCAAAGACAAAGTTAAAAAAAAAAAAAAAAAAAAAAATCCATTTAACACAAACAAATCTAACTTTTTAGTAAAACTGTAATGGAACTACTGGAAGCATTGAGAAATAATAAATGTTATTGAACACAATCCTACCAGCAAGATGGTAAAAAAATGTAGTTAAATGTACAGTATGTCACTGATATCAACCCTGACAGAGGCAGTCCAATAAAGTGGTGTTTTTTTTATCTTTATGTGTGTGTGTGTTTGTTTGTATGGAGCTTTTGGCTGAGGCTTTTTCTTGTCAGCTGATTATATTTGTAATGAAGTAATAACTTCAGTGTATTTTTTGGTGGAGAGAAATGGTAAATGCTGATCAAAATAAATTAAATCAAGCTTAAACTTAGTTTGTACAATCCTCCACCATATTGTTTCCTGCTGTTTGTGTAGATCATAAATGTGGCCTGTGTGGACAGTGGTGTCGTGTGTCAATGGAATCCTACTAATTGTGGCATACATACACTATGGAGACGCACTTGAAGGGGATTTAACTTTGTTATTGCTACTACAGACAAAGTTGTAGTTTATTGGTGTTCGGTGAAATCTGGGATAAATCTGTTTTGACAGTACTACAAACAAAAACAGAACAAGCTATTACACCGTTATCAATCGGTGCCTACTTTGACCTTGGATAACCTTAGTTTAATAAATCTGCCTTAAACTGAGAAACGTTACTTCACTCTCATCATAGAGGAAATGAGTCTGCGTTTTCCCTGTGAAACATTCCTTGGTTTCACAGGTGACATGCCTATTTTCTATTACGAACCATTTTTAAACACCTTTCATCATCCAAGTAAACTTGTCATATCAACTGTCTGATAATATTACACTCCACCGGCCTTTAAAATAAGGCAAGCCTGTTGTATTCATTACGTTTATAACCTTATTGTGTAGTTGGGATGCGATGGCTTTCGTGACATTGTTGGCTGACTGCTTGCCAGAAATGAATAACATGAACAAGAGCTATCACAGAACAAATGGCAACCAATGCCTGAATGTCACGTGCATTTCATATGCGACAATCACAGTGAATGTGGGGCTCAATTATATCGAACCATATTTAATCCACACCCTAATTCTTTATTCTAGTAAATCGGCCCTGAATCAGATCTTAGTCTAAGAAGATTAGGATTGTATCATCTTGAAGAGTTTCACAACCTTTTTTTGTAGCTTTGATTTCATCTGCTACAGAAACTAAACTTCTTCAAATATACAACTGTAAATGTTATATCAATAGCTTTAAAATATTCCTCAGTGAGTTTGTTACGACTACTTTTCTACAGTTGTTATAATTTCATTTGACAAGAAATGCTTCTTTAAATAATATTCACATTACATCTCTCTGGTTAAAAAAAGCAAATATTCTCACTAGTCCTACTAAGATAAGGACCTCGCTTTCCTAGCAGAAGAAATCTGTTTTGGATAGTCCAAATATTGAAGATGTAGCAGACGACGATGGAAAACATCGAGGAATAGAAGTAAGAGTGGTGGAACAATATGTGTGTAGAAAGAATGGGGGAACATAAAAAGCAGATAGCAGACTCAAATAAAATAATCTGACAGAGATGGGTAGAACAAAAGGTGAAATCATAAAATATTTCTCACGTCTCCAGCCGATATTGTCAAATGTCAGACGGAAGCAAACCAGTGAACGGAAAAGGGAGAATTTTAATTTTTAAAACCAGAAATTCAACAGAAGATCGCCAGAGAATTCACCACTTGTGACATTCAATTTTAACTCGCAATGAATTTTCTCTGGTACCGTACAATTACAGATTCCCCACACATACATTATTCAAAGATCCTCTTTGCATTCATTGGTTATATTTGCAAACTTTTTCCGTATTAGAAGCAGATGGCATTTCACACACCCATTTTTTTCGGGGGGATTTTTCTCCTGCTCACAATTCTTTTTTCCTCTTACAAAACATCATTTTGAAATATAAGTGTGAATAAGCATTTGGTTTGGCTATGCTTCTCACCTTGTTGAATTGTGTGTGTGTGTGTGTGTGTGTGTGTGTGTGTGTGTGTGTGAGGGTGGAAAGGTGTGTAAGAGATCTTGAATTGTCACACTCTAAAGCTACTATTTGTACAAACAGACATAAATGGGTAAAAAAAAAACATAAGAGCCTGACTCACACCTTCAAAAGTGGTTTCAACACACACACACACACACACACACACACACACACCAATAAGTATGCAATGCCATTACTGCCCCAGCTTCAGTCATTCTCTCGCTTCTCTCCCCTCTCTTCTCCTACACACTCCTCATCTCCCCTCATCCTCTGCTCTCATTTCCCCCCTCTCTCCTCCCACTCTCTTCTTTTCTCACCACCTCCTCTTTTTCACACTGCTTTCTTTTAAATTTATTTTTGTTGTACCCGCTGACGTTGTTTTTCTTCTTTTCCCAACTCTCACTGCTGTGCCTTCCCTTCATACATGTTAAAAAGCACATGAATAAAGCAATGCCATTATTGGGGCAAGTATCTGTAGTTTCAGCTTTGTGTGTGTGTGTGTGTGTGTGTGTGTGTGTGTGTGTGTGTGCGTGTGTGTGTGTGTGTGTGTGTGTGTGCGTGCGTGCGTGTGTTGTCTAAGATTCACAGGCATGCATGTGGTGAAGTGCACACTCTCATCCTTATCAAATAAGATAAAAGCCAGCTCAGTATGACTACAACCTCCTAATAGCAGCAGTGACCTTCATCCATGCATTAGTGGTGCTGCAGGACTGGGAGCTAGATAAGAGCGCTGTTTTCATACATGTTAACACTCATGTGGGACCTTCACCGATGGCTGTATTCTTATCACTGGAATGTATGGAGAGTGATGGGTTGCCTGGGGTATCTTTTGGTGTGTGTTGCTGGCTGTACATCCCTGCTTAAAGGTGAGCTTTGACCATAGACAGAATATAATTTGAGATAATTTACCCTCCTATATTTCTGCATAGGTTAGCTGTGGGCTTTTTAACATGAGTTTGGGTTAAAAAGTTAAACTTCGAGAGCCATGAAAAGCAATACATTGAGAAGTTTTAGAATGTTTTAGATAGGCGTCCTCATTTCAGTTAGGCACCCGTTAGCGTCCCCAAATGACGATGTTTCTTTTCCTGTGCAGTATTGATTTCTAAAAGTGAAATCAAGGATGACGTTTTTCCACTTTTCATATTCATGCTCTTTGTTTCTCTATATCACTCACTGGCCTGTTAGTAGAGTGCATGATTCTAAGTTAATGCACTTATTCTCAAATGTAGTGCATTCAGTCCGTAGGTCTGTGTTTGCTAAACAGAGCTGGGCTTTTTAAAGCTCTTGTGAGGAGGTTTTAGTTGCTCATGAAACAGACCGATATTAACACTGATGCCTCTTTATGACCTACAAAAGCAAACAAGACCGTCCACACAAAACTAATTATTTTGATGTATTTATTATTACTATCTGAAACCACTGCCACTGGGTAGGTGTCAGTGTCCCCTACCATAAGAGCCTTTTTTTAAATGTTTTCAGAGCAAAGATTGTTCAAAGCAACAACAACACAGATGTAGAACATTCAGCAACAAGAAAAAAGGTAATGCTTTGACCACAGGGGTCGCAAAAGTCCCCACAATCAGAACGTTTTTCACAGGAGCTTTAAATGGGAAAGAAGTGTCAAGAGAGCACCACATTACATGATTCCAGCTAATAAGCGACAGAGAGTGTTCCTGTGCATTCCCTATTTGCGTCTTAATCCCGGAGGAATTAAGCTAAAAAAAACACACTGATAAAAAAAAAAATTCCATTGTTTAGACTAACTTAATCTCAGGCAGATGTGACGTATTCTGCCAAATTGCTTGTTATTAGTTTGTTGTCAGAGTCTTTATGCTCTGCGGTTTGTGAAATCTGGAGTAAAGCCTCCGAAGTGAGTTGGTGTGTTTGTTTGGCTGTTGAGTTCAGACATCAGAGAAGCTTTCTCCACTATCGTACCATTTATACAAAGAGTAAGGTCTTTTTAGTGTCTTGAGGTAACATTTGTTATGAGTTGGAGCTATACAAATAAATACTGATCGATTGATTGATTGATTGATTGACTTTTAACAAATGCCCCTCCTCACTATACTTTGACTTAGATACTCATTTGTAAATGTGTATTTGTATTCAAAGGAACACTGTCCCTTTAAGGCTACATCCTCATATTTGAACCAGTCCAACAAAAAGATGGGAAATATTTTTTTTTCCACTCATTTTACGTCAATTGATTAAAATAAGAAGTTATAAATAGACGATTCTGTCAAATTTTAAGAAGTAGCATTTTGTTGGATACATTACTTAGAACATTATGTTAAGTATGTACAACTTTCTTCACATTTGGCAAACTAGGAGATTTGTGTTACATATTCAATAAACATTAAGTTTAGAAACAACCATAATTTGTTGATGTTTCAAAGCATTAAATACATTTTGAACCAAATTGGATCTTAGTCAATATTTAATGGGATCTTCCTTGGCTCATGATTCAACTTTAACCAAGTGTAATGAAAATGTGGTTTATAGCCTATTGTATTCATAATCCTCCAGACAAACAAACAAATATAGCTATATATTACCCTCAACATAACCTCCTTGGCAAAGGTAACACTGCCAATTCATTGAACGGTGAAAACCTAATTTGTCTCAGTCAGTCCTCCAAACAACATGCCCTGTGTTACAAACATGCGTACGCACACATCACACTGAGCTGTACATATCTGAGCTCCACAGGCAGGTTTTCAAAGAAAAAAAAACAGCTCTAGAGGCGAACCGACATGAAAAGGTGATGCTCAGTCAACAGCTTAATGCAGAAATATTTATACAGAGGTAATGAAGCAAAACGATTTACCGCAGGTCAGGATTACCAACATGTATGTGTGTGAGTCTCTGAACTCCCAGTACTGTAAATGATGTGAAGCAGCCACAGCAGTTACTCCCCCAACTTACTTAGCATTGCCTCAGGTGCACATCAAACACATACGCACATACGTTCATTAGTAGGCAACCCACATTTTTAACAGGAACCACCTACTTCACACGGGCGGAGAATTTCTCTTCTTCTTCCCTCTGCTTCTCTCCTGTAATCCATCTTCCTTTCCTCTCCTCTGATCTTCCTTTCTCGGTTGCGTTTTCTTTTTTCCAACTTCCTCTCTGCTCTTCTCCATTTCTTCTTACCGTTTTCCCCCCATTTTATTAAATTCCTCCCCACCTGTCATTTGTCTTAAGAGAGGAATCCGACTGGGTGGCAGGTGCCCTTGTGTTTAGTTTGTGCGCATGTACAGCGGCTGTTGTCCTCAAAGCAGGTGGCCCAGGTTCAAATCCGGCCTGTGGAAGCCCAGGACAGACTACAATGATCTTGTGATTTTCAGTTAAATGTAAAATACTCTTGTTAAAGCATATTCAAATCAGCCCAACCCATGGTTTGTATATTTCTGTTTCTAGGGAACAAACTCGTACAGAAACGCCAAGAAGTGGTTTTCGATTAATTTGCAGCCTGTCCAGTTTCTGGATTTTCGTCCTGCGACGTATACATAGCAGTTTGTTGCATTTTAAAACAGTCTGATGGCCCTTTACTTTGCAACTGCAACAGACTGAAAATGTTAGCAGAGTGTGTGAATGTGCATGTGAGTGTGCGTTCTCCTTTGAAATGTCACATCGAAGGCTTTAATGTGACAATTTACATAAAGGACCGTCGGTGTAATGTTGCATAGAAAACAAATGAACTGGTGTAACGTACTGTGTGTTTAAGAGCAGTTTCTATATGCTAGTGCTCTCAAATTACCTGACACTGCAAGAGGAAGAGTGTGGAAGTGTCTGACAAGTCCAATGAGGACAAGGAAAGACAGAAAATATCTTCTACAGGCAGGGGAAGAGAAAGAATTGGCAGAGGGACAAATCTTAAAAGACAGTGTCTGTGCCCTCAGCAGTCTGGTTTCACAGGATTTTGTTTGAAAATGTGAAAAACCGAGACAGAAAGAGTAAGTCAGGGAGAGGCAGTGATAAGCCTATAATGACTAAGGCAGTCAGAAAAGTCCACAACTCCGGACTGACTGTCTTTTTGTATTTGTTCCATGTGTCACTTGTAGCAGTCCAGACTGCATAGCATCCTTTAAAGGTTAGTCACTGTCTTGTCTCACAACTTTTCCTCAAATCCAGTAGACTTTAATGCAGGTGGCACGTCAACGAATTCAGAATACAGCAAATTCTGCCAAGGTCTCCCACAAAATCCACACAATCAGACTTCTCCAGGGACAAGTAAAGAGAGCTGTTGATGATGTCATACCTTATCCTAAATCTTAAAATGAGCACTGTTTCATAGGATTGTTAAAAGATGAATTTGTGTGACCAGTATTGGAAAACTTTACCAAGCAAAGTTAGAGCTATTGCTAAATCCACAGAATAGACTTTGAAATGTCTTCTGTGCAGGAGATGGGAAGGGGAAAGTGGAATGATAACCATTAAGAAAACCTAACAGTGTTCAATTCAAAACTTACTAAATGGCTAAGGTGCAACTTTAAGATTAGCCATGATAGAACTATTCCACTGTGATACTTTTTTTCCAAACAGGTCGACTGAGGAAATCAAGCACTTTCTTGCTAGGTATTGAGAGTGATGCGTATTTGTACTTGGTGTCAGGCCTGCAGGTTTCCTGTCATTTCCTCTTTGGCCGGTCCACATCTTAGCTCTAGCCGCTGGCAAATTGCCTAGCTCAGCTAAAGACATGCCTTGCTCAAGAGTGCCTTGCTGGCAGCTGCAGAGTGACAGTATGTCTTGTTCACTTAGTCTGCTCTGCCTTTCTCAGCTGATCCTGATACTCAGCCGGTTCTCTGCTAACCAGCTAACCAAAGTCCCTTAACTTCACTGCCTCCAAAACTGAGAGAAAAATTGCACTCTAAAACTTCACATATTAGTATATGTTCTGTGAATTTCTACTGCTGCTCTACAACTTCAAGTTAGTACTGCATTGAGTAGTTAATAAGCCTTTACAGTACAGATTTCAGTGCGCTGGTTTGAATAGTGCAAGCATTAGCATTTAAATGTATCTACCTGGAAGTGTCATAGATCAGAGTCTTCGATGTGCCTATTTCTAGATTTGGAAGATCTAACCTTCCCTAAAAAAAGCAAAGCATAAGAAATGGCTGCTTTATCAGTTGCTCTATGTGTCTTAAATATGACAAGTTGGCAGCATCCAGTAAGACTCTCAATATAAAGCCCGTTTGAACACAGTCCACATGGGTATTGGAAAGGCAACATTAATTAACATGTGGTTAACATAATGAAACTTCTGCAGTTGCTTATGTTAAGGTACCAAAATAAACAAAATACAAAAAAAAAAATTTATGAAAAAAAGAACGTTTTTTCTTTAATTAAGTACCATTGTACGTTTGAATTTCAGCAGTAGTAATTCAAACCTTTTAATTAACCTTTAGATCAATTTTCAAATCTCACCCGGGTTAGAGTCATTAATTTTTCACGCTGTGGATATCCCATACTGAAACAACACTCTTTTCTGTGTTGGGCTGTCAAAGATTTTTAGACAGAAACACACCAGCATTGAGGTAATATAACATTTATGACCTCAGAGACCACTGTTTACTGTGATCATGGGCAAAACGGCAAAGAAGTAGCTACATGATACGATTACAGAGCAACCCATTATCAGTGAGAAAAGGCCCTCAGGGGTATTATCATTGTTACACATTACTTACCAGTGTGTGTGCACTGTCTGAAATTGTCTCTTCAAAGAAACATATGGGAATGAAAACAGGATAAAAAAAAAGAGGGATTGTTAACTAGCTCCCAAGTTACCAAACAGACATGGCTGCAAGGTTGAAGTTCTTCTTTGATCTGGGAGACTTCTTGGCTGAAAACTGCTGCAGAATTTTAACAGGTCTACGAAGTTTGGGTCATCAAACTATTTTAGGGGAATCTTCAGTGTTTTAAGGTGGACTGCAGGGGAGCAAATATTGAATCATAGGAAAACATCCTTTAGAGCCTTTTGTTTCCTTACATGTTATGTTATATTACGTTTATCTATAGGTCATGCTGTATAAAAAAGCATCTATGCAGTAACAGTGGTGTTTTTTTGTTTCCAGAAACAGCCATTGTGCAGATGCTGCAGACTAATATCTGTACTTGGAGAAAAAAACATTGCATTGCTCACTACCCCATGAGGACATTAACACCCTCATGTTGGTGCTGCTAATCTCCTGGCTACAGAACAGTGACTCCACTTCATCCAGTTTTCCTCTCTTACATCTTTTATAACACTCCAAAAAGCAACAAACCTTACCCCACTTTATCTCACTTGGTTTAAAACATCCAGTACGTTTCTCAGTATATTGACTCTTGATGTTGTACTGTGGTATGTTTATGGGCTTTTGGAACTTCCATTTTCCTAGAAGTAAACATTTGGGGATACACAGAGGCGCTTTTAACAGAAAATAGCTAATGATCTGTGTAACCACAGAGATTTGTATCAAGCTACCGTTTTCTTAGCTATGACTTTTGCCCTGTGACAATCTCAGCTTTGCTGCATTACTCATAGCTGTATATGTTTTGCAAAAAAGATCTTAAAGTTGTAAACTCAAATATCCATTTTGATAAAGGTTTATTAAGTTGCTATCGTTTGCAGAATATGTTAAAAACGATGCAATTAAGCTGTAGGCCCACCCATGAAACCAATTGCATTTGCATTTTATTTTGGCATTATGACCTAAATGTCGAGACATAACTCAAAGGAAGAATCTTAATTGTGGGGGCAGTGGTTCGTCCCCCCAGAGACACAAGGCAGAAGCAGTGCACCCTAAGTCTCTGCTAGGTTTCAAGTTAACGAAGAAAAGATCAGTGACTATAGATGACGGCTGCACTAAAGAAGAAACGATCAACCACCATAGATGATGAAACTACAGAAAGCAGGGCAAAAAAAGGAACAGCATTGATGATCAGATAAAGACAAACATCTATCATAAGTAAAGATGATGATAAGATCTCTGTTCCAGTAAAGACCCATAACACTCCAGGAATTTTAGTTTTTCCCCGAAGGTGACACCAATGGATACAAAAATAAGACGTATGAATTGGCTACCATAACTGAGAGTGCATTTTTAGCAGCTGGTTGATAGGCTTGACACATAAAAAGATGTTGTGTTATTAGTTGGTCTAGACTTAATCTAGGTCAGAAAGTCAAACTAGCATTCTTTAACTAGAGGTAACCATGACAGTTTTTTTCAACCCAGAAACCCTTCTGCATGTTTGTTTCCATTCTTGTCTTTAGTCAAGCATCATTGAGCTGTCAATGATCGGTCTCAGCCCTTTTGTGTCCAGCTCATTTATTTCACACACAGAGCAACACAAACTGTCCAAGGTAATTACGGTAACATATGTGGGTTTTGTTTTAAGGTGTTGAATTGGGACTCTGTGTTGAGTTACGTCTATTGGCAGCCTGTCTCCTCGCCTACTGAGTCAATCAATCTGGGACTTTCTGCTTGTTAACAACTCCTGTTTGTGTGTGTCTCTGTGCTTAGTGAGATACAGAGAAGAAAACAACATTAAAGTGTAAAAAAAAGTTGATGTTTTGGCTGTCGTGATTGCAAATGGGGTGTTACAAAACCAAGAAGTAAGAGAAAACTAACAAGTGTGTGTGTGAATTTTGTGATTGCAGGAATTAAGAAGTTCAGATGCCACAAATAGAGCTGGACATGAGCCTTTGGCTGTAATTATGTTTACTGTATCTACTGGAGAATTTCTCAAATTCCTTTGTACAGGCTTGTGTTTAGTTGACTTGAGAGTGACCAGCCTGCTATTACTCACAACCTCTGGAATATATAGTAGCTTTGTTGCTTGCTCTGAGTTGCACATTAAGACATTGGAAAATGGATGCAACAGGGTTACCTACAGTTATGCAGGGCTATGCAGTAAAGCTATGGACAAAAAAAAAGAAGAACCCTCATATAAACCCTTGCCCAAAATGTGAGCAGCTTCTGTTCTTTGACTTTCTAAATAAATCATGCTGAGAAACATTACATATTTTAAAAGTTTTGGACGTGTAGGAAATGACAAACATGTTTTTGTTTATCAGTGGTTGCTGTTTGGTTAGGTTTAGGCAACAGAAATACGTGGTTAAAATTACAAAAAGGTTTGTGGTTAAGGTTGAAGTAAGTATTTTAGTTATTTAATGCTATGATTAGTTGCTGTCAAAATAATACAAAACAAAAAATGTAGGTTACGTAAACAACCCCCAACTTCTGAAAAAGCAGCAGCTTCATAAAAAGAAGAAAACCTGTATATCCAACGGTACTCTGGGTAACGCCAGGTGTTCTTGAAGATGTCAAATTCTCTCTGAGGTATACATACCCTGAAGTATCCATTTCTAAGATCTGACTATTTATAAAGGTGAGGACCATTAATTACACATTACACTATATACAATAGAAAAGCCACAGATTGAAATTCATTGTTGCATTATGATTCCTTCCACCCTCAACAAGTCAAAGATAATATTCCACATGGATACTTTCAAAGGTCAAGATTGATATTTGATCTGGATTCAGATTTCCATATTCAGTCGTAACACATGACAAACAGATTGTTGGACAGATCATACATATCTCCACCGCTCAGAGAGAGCATCTTTGTTCAGATGTCATCATGTTCTTAAGCAGTCTAATAAACAAAAAAAGATACTACAGGCATACATGTGGTTACATGTGATTCCTCTTTAAAGGAGACGTTTCACCTATTTGTTATATTACAATCAAGCCCAGCCCATTAAGGATACTCTTACTCATAGTCACCTGCCAGCTAGGAAGAAAGTAAACTGGCTCAAAAAACAGAATTGGGACCTTTAACACTAGTACCGCCAACATTCTAGACCCCCCTCCAAGCGCTGCAGCCGTCTATCAGACGGCATATGTCATTTCATATTTTGTACTCAGAAGCACACAAATAATGCATTTTTTTGATGAAGTTATGTGAAATAATTATAAATACAACTTACCTAAACCAGGCAGGATTCGTAACCTTTTAAATGTCTCATGTCAATTTACGATATTTTTCGGCTTTTTTAGAGCGCCGTTTACTGCTGCTCCACGTCTCCCGTTGCTAAAACACATTCTTCAAAAATGGAAAATGCATAACTTTTAGTCTATTATATTGTTTGCTATATTAGGCTATGCATTTTAATAAAAAACACTGCAAAAAGAGAGATAAACACCGAGATAAATGCCGGCCCCCCCCCTACACACACACACACGCAAGCACGCACGCACACACACGCGAACGATTGAATGAACAGGTTGTCGCCACAAGGCTCTGGCAAACAACAAAAACAACAACAAAAACAAGGCTATATATTGGCATGACAAACTATATTATTCAAAAATTAGTGCAGAAACTCCATAACAGGCGATCAGCACCTTGGACAACGCCGCGGCACCTAAGGCACACACCTCGGGCAAAAGTGCTCAACCTTTACGGTGCACGTCCCACACACGGGGCGCTTGCATACCTTGCAGGAGACAACAGTCATATTTTTTTTGCAGTGCGTGTTTGTCTGACACTGCCTCCTTTCTAACTAATAGAAGAAAAAAAAAAGACGCGTGAGGGAAATGTATCATTTTCAGCTGCCGTCTGTATGACGGCGGGCGGCGCTCAGAGGTATAAATGCGCAGAAATCTTGTGTGTTTTGTTTTAGTAACACATAAGCTTCAGAAAACATACAAGACACATATTTAGGAAAAGTCATAGCATGAGAGGCTTGTAGGTTTTATTTTAACAGAGTTATTTGTATTATAAAAACCCAAACCGTTTGTCAGACGGTCTTGGCGGTTCTAGTGTTAAATGCCTGCAATCTGCATGTTATCACTGCTGCAACATCAAACAACAAAAGGAGTTTACTCATCTAAAGACAGGAGCTGTACACAAAAACAATTTAGTAACTGTAGCTCAACACGTTATGTACTTCCTCACCTGTCCATGTTAATGTTTTTATATAGGACGCACCAAGAGGCGCCTAAAAGACAGTGCGTCAGATTATAATTATGCCATGAAGACTAAGGATTTAGATTACCCATTGATCGGCCATCTTAATCTGCCTTAACAGCAATGGAAAACTTTTGAAGGTAGAGTGGATTGAGCAAATGGAGACAGTCTAAAACAAAATGGCTCCAATGAGAGATTTTTACTTTATTGAAATTTGTTACTCCCAGGCTTTAGTAAGGACATACATTTTAGCCACTTTCTCTACATTTGTCTGGTCCCCTCGCTTGTGGATTTTTTGATTTGTTAGATTATATATTACGTTGTCACAATTTTCATTGTTGAAAGGTGTCTCTTTACATGTGATCATTAAGGTGTCAAATGATAGAGTATGTTGAGATATGCAGGTATGTTTATGTATATGTATACATTTAGGTATATCTGTACATTTTTGTATTGTTACCACAGCTTTCATCTGCATTTTTGTAACTATTTCCAAACATCTCTGATATTGACACTAAAGCTGTTTTCACATAATGCACTCCTGTAAATATCTAGATCATTTCAGGAGGACTGCTCCAGAGATTCTCCTGGACTTGCTGTTCACATATGCTCCTCACAGCAAGAGACTATCCCTGTCAGACGGGAGGGGGGGCAGGGGGTCTCCTGAGGTAAGTCATGACGAAAATAAAAAGACACGGAAGTAGCGGACGAAGCAACAGAGTCCGCTACATGACGCTATAATGACAATATTTGCCTTTATATCAATGCTACGTGTAGTCCAACGGGATGACAACATCAACAAAAGAGCGGAGAACAACATACTGGCGAACAGAAAACGTAATGCAGCCGTTTAATTACGTACGGAGATCGTAGTGGTTGCATCTATACAGTCTATGCACCGTGCAGCAGTCACAGTATACAAACATCACTCCCCCTCCTATTGGCTCGAGGTGAATTCTCCGGAGTATATGCTGCGTTCTCATGTCAGCTCACTTGGACTTGCTGCGGAAAAAATACTAGGGGTCTGGCAGGGTAAACTCCGGTTCAAGTCAGAGCGAAAAATGTGGCTGTTTGTGTTCAAATATACAGCTCCTCTGGGAAATATCCTGAGTTTTTCAGGAGCTTTCTGCAAGTGTGAAAGCCCTATAACAGTTGATATGCTGGTGCAGTTCATCCTCCAGGATACATGATGATGTAGAACCACCTTCCACTGTGTCTTGACACAGATACAACCATTGTGCAGATGCTGCTTTCTACCTCAATTGTTTTCTACTTAAATTAAATAAGGGCATTTTCACTAAATCCTTGCCGTGTCTGAAGATAGCCCTGTGCCTGCGGCAGCTTCTTCTTTTGCCAAAACAGATGTGTTCACAATCCTTAATTTATGTATGTAACATAACTCTTAAAGAGGCATGTGCTTCTTTAACTGTGGTGTGGAAAAGGTATCCAACCTTGGTTTTCGCAAATGAAAGGCCCCTATTTTATATTAATCCATCACCCCTGCTGCCAGCCCAAGTGGCCATTAGTGCATCCTTATTCTATATAACCTGACTTCAATGGTACATTGAAACTGAGAAAAATTGCAGCGTCAAGATGGCACCCTCGAGGGATGCATAGATCATCATGTTTTTAGGTGTTGGGTCACTGGTGAAGCTGCTGTATTTGACATGTTGGAAGTGAGAATGGGCTTGAATAAAAAATGTTTACTCCTGTTATTTGAGGATTTTACAGCTAAGGGAAATGCTATATTTCCTTGTCAGGAACTTTGTTTTCTGTCCTTTGGCGTACCCTTAGGGTGCGCTGACAAAGACTAACAAGCCTATTTTATAGTTAAGTCAAAAGCAACACTGAACAGCTTTTTTTTAAATAACTATGTCAAGTAAAAAATGTCCGCTAAGAAAATAGAAACTATCAATATATCCAAGCAACATGACATTGGCAAAATAGTTTTCAGGGCCTGCACAGTTTTCAGACAGAAACAGTCCTCAGACTTTCCGTGCCATGACAGTCAAGCACTCTGTCAAACCTCAGTGAATGCCTCATCTCTCTGTATCACACACTCACACAAACAGATCTGTCAAATGTCCTGTCGCCCTCCCCTTCAGACACGTAAACACACACTCACATGTAGGCTTGACAGCCGTCAAACTCCTTGTCCTGCAGACCCACACAGTGTGTCTTAGTCACAGACCCACAATGACACAACTGTCTGCCATGTTCCATGAGCTCCATTGTTAACAAGAAGCATCTGCACTTACAGACCAAATAGACTTCATTGTAGCTATTGTAATTAAATTGAATAATAAAATGGGACCCTACTTTACATAAAACCAGAAAAATCCATTTATTGGTCATGAAGGAGATACACGGCAGGCTTCAAAAAAGGCACATGAACTTAATGTCATTGTAGCAAAAGCTGAAAGTACTGAAAAACATTGTTGGGGCATTGTTTTGGTTTGACTTCGAGCTCATTCTTTAACGTGATTACTGTAGTCCCAGCTGTTTGTGTTTGCAGATATTTGATATTGCTTTAATGTCAATTGAAGTCAGTGAAACATTCATTGAGTCAAACTCTACAATTATCTGGTGTGTTTCAGCAGCCATTCTTTGAAGTACCCAAAAAGTAGGGGGAAAAAGCTCAAAACAGGGACATGGAAACCCAGCCACCAATCAGCATTGTAGCTGTGAATTAGAAGAGCAATGCAGACAAACAGGTACACCTGTACAGATGCTGATGACAGTATTGGCCATTGTGTATCGCATAGTGTCTGCACGGATTAAATACACAAGTTTAATTAAGGCTTGAGGTTGATTTTTCAAGCCAAAACACACATCTACAGTTTTGTGTCTCTGAGTTCTCCTCCATTACAGAATTTTAAAAAAAAGAAGCAAATTTGACATGTAGTCTGCATCTGTCTTTGTGAGAGGTGAGATTATATTAAACTACCCACAGCATTTCAATTTCTGTGCTTCAGGGTATGAGGAGGCAGGTTGAACATGTACTCTGCGCATCAAGCTCTCCCATTTGACTCACAAAGTAATTGTTAGGAAGGTGGTAATACCAGAGAGTGAAACTTTTGACCTGAAGAAAAAACAAGTTTGGGAACTTTGGAAATCAAATTGAGAATTTCAAATCAAACCACGAGGAGACGTGATGAAAAACAAAACAAAAACCATGTCTCGGGGGGAGGAAGGATTCAGGCAGAGATTTAACCTGGATGTAATATATTAAAATGCCTTTTGGTTCAGAAACAAATTCTGTTTTTTAGCAGTAACTGCCAGGGCAAATCCAGGCAGAAAAAGATTGTAATATTTAAAGAAATGTACAGCCTAGAGCTTTCTTCAGTAGGCAAACTTATTTATTGATAGCATATTGGTGTTTCATACTGGGAATTGCACTGGTGGGCATTGTAAACAGCATTTGATCCTGCGGCTTATTCCACAGGTTTATTCTTCTGTAGGTTTGTTCTCAGAACAAGGTTTGTCAACGATAGATTTGATCTGTAATTTCAACCTTTCATTTTCCACTTGCTGCCCGGGGTTTTTGAGTAATTGGTTTGTAAATGTTATGATGCAATCAGGGATAGCTGATGCTCAGGTCTCATTAACATGAGTGACAGTGCTGATCAATATCAAGACACTTGGCTAGCCCCTGTTTAATTTATATTAAGCCTGCTATCAAACAGCAGCTTTCAGCCTTTGTCCTTGGAATAAAAACACCAAACACATCAAACATCTCACGCCACATCTTAGTTCTGTTAGAGGAAATTGTAGTAGTTGAGGAACTGAAGACCCTCCCTCCTATAAGCCATCATTGTTCTCGGTTCAGAGTTTTGGAAAACTGCTTTCACAAGTTTTTTTTGTTTAAGATGACCTCATCACTGCTGTCTGGTGTTTTCAGGGGGCGGTAAAGTCTTCATTTTTTGGCACTTGACATTTATAGGGAGACACACTTCAGATGTTGACCTTAATGTGAAATAATTAGCCGGAATGAGACAACCATTTTGGCTAGGCCATTTGTCCTTAAGAGTCTTTCAGTATTTTGTCTTTTTTATTTCTCACAGAGGTTTCTTTCACCCATCCCTTTCCTCTCCGTGGCTCTTTAAACACATTTGATTTATTCCCCCCATCTCATTTTTGTTGTATCTTTGTTTTCTCTCTCTCCTATTTTTGTCTTTATTTACCTCCTGTCATGTGCCCTTTGCTCTTTTGTCTTAATGCTTTGGGTTTGTGTTCAAAAAAAGTCAAAGGACAAGAGTGTTGGCCTGGATTCCTTTGGTTCAGTGCCATACAAGAAGAATGCACAGGCAGGCTGTCTGTGGTGATGTGCCAGCCAAAGTAATGGAGGAGGGGTCAGACAGCTTTATTATAGCTCGGGCTTTCAAATCAAACTAATTTATAGCCTCGGTGAATGCTCTGATGTGGCTGATTAACAATGGGAAGGTTTCCAAGCAGTCTAGAAATTAAGTGTTACGGTATCTGTAAGTATTTCTGAAGCATGTCAAATACCTAAATAGTAGCTGGAGAAAACAAGTTGTGTTGTAAATTGGCTTGCTGATAACTCATCACATCAATTTCATGCTTTTTATATTGGTCCGCTTACACTTCTTTTGAAGGCAGTTTAGGTGTTCTTTGAGTCCACACCATCTGCATATCAGACACTTCAGAACTAGTTATGTGTTGAAGCTGGCTGTGGATGGATGGATGGATGGATGGATGGATGGATGGATGGATGGATGGATGGATGGATGGATGGATGGATGGATGGATAGATAGATAGATAGATAGATAGATAGATAGATAGATAGATAGATAGATAGATAGATAGATAGATAGATAGATAGATAGATAGATAGATAGATAGATGGATTGATGGATAGATAGATAGATAGATAGATAGATAGATAGATAGATAGATAGATAGATAGATAGATAGATAGATAGATAGATAGATAGATAGATAGATAGATAGATAGATAGATAGATAGATAGATAGATAGATAGATAGATAGATAGATAGATAGATAGATAGATAGATAGATAGATAGATAGATAGATAGATAGATAGATGGATGGAAGGATATGTAAAGCCAGACACTTTAATGTGATGTATTCATTATGGTACTGATAATAATTTGGTCAGAAAATGTATGGAACACATCAACTGCACCAATGCCAAACTCATACTTTAACATTTAAAATGTGAACTATAACAAACGTGATTGGATCCTACACTCAAACACAGACTAAATAACAGTTTCCCCTTTGTAAGACAAAATGCATTTCCTGATAGGAACGTATTTGACCTGGACAAACATTGGAACACATGATTCTTTTTGAAATTCTATCACAGTTTCAAGGCACCAAAAGTACTTAGCTGAATTAAGGAAACAGATCATAGATTGTTTTTTATATTTGTACTCACGTATGTGCGCAGGTACATACAATTAAAACAAATCACCTTCTTAAAAAGAAGTACAGTTTTGGTTATTCATTTACCCATGTGGTTATTCATTTACCCATGGGAATCCAATGGGGATCCAACCCATGTCTTCCTGTGAAAGGATTGTTTGTCCACTCCAAGTAGACTGTCATGCTCAGTGTTACCACCCCCACTTATCACATAAAGAAAAATATCTAGATTGAAGAGTCCAGAAAAGACTTTGGTGACATTTTTATACCAAGCTACCCAACTGGATGAGTAGGTGGGGGGGAGAATACGCTGTCAGGGGTTGGCAGAGCTCATAATGATGTTGAAATGAAATTATAAATCCTGCCTATACCAGAAGTGTTTATATTGATTTCTGAATTGATATAATTCTTTCCAGTTTCCATACTTATTCTGCAAGCCATCAAAATCAATAGGTTCGAGAGCACAGTGTTCAACCAACAAATGTTGCAGCAATACCATTGTTAGTCACCCTTAACGTGATTAGACACACTAATAATAAAGACCTTCAGGTAAGAATGACTCTCCTAAATGAGCACGAAGCTGTCTGTTTAATCTCTGAGCACAAAGTTTTTGCAACAACTGTCAGAGCCTTAAGCCAGCAACTCCCCTTTCCCTGATCTTTCCCCCCCCCCTTGGATATTTCTTCTCAGCTGGACTCTGAACACTGAGCACAATCTCTTCATCCTCTTCATCAATGAAACATTTGTATTCCTGGGCCGCAGCAATTGTGTTCCCATTAATTGCAGAGTTGAACTAATTATTGTGAAAGAAAAACAAATGCCCCGTTATATTTTCCTGGTGCAGAGTAATTTTTAATCAGCTCACATGAAAGAATAATATCTTGGTGGAGTTGGGTAATGAATAAATATGTTTTTTTTTTCATCTCATAATGTGTGTGCGTGTGACTGTGAAAGTGTGCAACTTTTCTTGTGTGTGACAGAGCAATAAAAACAATGTGTGTGCTTGTGTAAAAGAATGTGTATCGAGGGTACGTGCGTATTTGTGTATAAATCCATTATGTGTGTTGCAGCTTTTATGTGCTTGCGCCTGTGTGGCCTAAATAATTTCCCAACTTGATTATTGCATTTTCCTTTTTTTTTTTTTATACTAAACTACATATTTCCCTACAGGCCATTTCTGAAGCCCATAAAATGATGGTTGTTTTGTGCATTTGGGATATGACTCTCTGTGACTGAGAGTGGGCTGGTGCATGCTGGGATATGAATGGGTGTGATTTGTACAGAAGGCGCTGGGAGTTAGTGTCTAGTTGTTTTTCACGCTTCAACGCTTTGTTTGTGATGAGGTCACTAAGCTCTTCTCATGTGTACTGTATGCTCTCATCTCAGTGACAGGGAATCACTCGGTTTAGATGAGATGATTATCTCCGCATGTAAAATGGGGATTCTTACACGTTATTAACTTGAGGAATCGGTTCTCCCAGTGAGGCCAAACGCTGACAGAATTCTGTCTGTTTGCATGAACACCATGATAGATTAAGCATTATAAATCTGTTCAAGAGTTACATTTAAAACTGAAAGCGCAGATTAAATTTATTGTCACTGGACAGCACATTATTAGTTCTACTAATACAATGAAATCTATTGTAGCTGCCTGAAATAATGCAAAAATGAGCGTTAAACAACACACATAGCCACTCATACATACACATATAAACACATTCATCGTATTATTCAGTTATATTACACATGCTTAAACATTATGTATGGACAATTAAAGAGTAAGTATGCAATATTTCAAAAATTGTTTATGTGATTGGTCCTATTCTTTACTGGAAGCGATAAAAATAAGCTCGCAAGTGAACATCAAACAGTTTCAGATTTTCTTAACAAGGATGTCCTAATCTACTGAATGTCCCTTCCTCCAAAATATCCTCAAAGTGGTTCTATTTTTGCAAAGTTTCCTGCAATTGCACTTTCTTTAAAGAGGGAGAAATCACAAGCAGCACAATAAATACAGTTTCATCCCCCTGCAGCACTTGAGTAGCTGTATTTATGTCTTCATCTTCCATAGTTAACTCCTTTCTGTATGTCAAGTAGAAATGATATAACCCTAAAATAAGGGCTGGTAACTTTCTTTTTTTTTATCTACTAACAAAGATACACATTATGATAAACAGATCTTAATCCCAACCCATCTCCTATTGGTTTTCAGACCCCAAGGTCCTAGTTAATCT
Organism: Tautogolabrus adspersus; assembly: GCA_020745685.1. Lineage (NCBI taxonomy): Eukaryota > Metazoa > Chordata > Actinopteri > Labriformes > Labridae > Tautogolabrus > Tautogolabrus adspersus. The sequence goes on along the minus strand of CM036541.1, from coordinate 15,823,555 downwards.
AGTTGATCTCTGAGGGAATCTAATACGTGATGTGGAACAAAAGTAATCTATCCATCTATTTTGCTGTGCTTTTTATGATTTCATTGACCACCAAGCAAGTTGGTAGAGATATCCCTCTCCCTGAGGAGTCCCTACGTGTTCCTCAGCCAGAGGGGATAGATAATCCCTCCAGCAAGTTCTGGCTCTGCCCCGATGTCTCCAGCCAGGCAGGTGAGCTTGTAATTCCTTCAAGAAGAGGCATGCTAGAGATTTCCAAGTCAGATGCCCCCGGCCAATCTTAACTACCTTTTTCCAACTAACTGCCAATTGTTATACATGTATCTCCCACTGTAAGCCAAGTCTTCTCAAATGGTCCCCAAGGGTGACCCCAGACATTTTGTGAAGGAATAATAATTCCTGCCAACTCTATCTGCAAACTAATTTCCTTATCTGTCAGAACCCCAATGCTCATGACAATTTGTTAGCATTAGTTCCGTACAAAATTCATATTGCAGATGCAGCACTAAAATGACCCTCCTTTAGGAGGTCATGTCTCATAAAGCCTACAACATTGCTGACAAAAAGCAACAAGTAGGGTTAATGCACATCAAGGGAATGTGGATAAGATACATAGTTTTTATTCTGTTGGGTAAAAGCTTTTCTCGAATGTTTTGATAAATGAGTGCTTGGTGGATTAGATGGAATTTCACCTCCTCCTCCTCCACTGCTGCCTGAGCATGCTGCCAATGTCCTCAAGGAACTCCTGAACTGCTCAAACTGCAAGGCTCTGAATCTTCTCACAACAGCAGATGTTAAATACTTCTTTGCCAATGGTCTACTGGATAAAGGCAAAAAATAACATGTCCACACTATGGGTAGAATTTACTGTCCTGGTTTATTGTTTCTTTTATAACTGCCCCTATAATAGTATAAGACGGCCAAATTCCAAGAGTTACATCACCTTATCATTTTGTCTTTTTAGGTTGCATAACTGTTGTAAAATCCATTATCAAAATTGCTGTTCATTGGGGCGCCGATGGCCTGGGGGTGGGGTTGTGTTCAGCGCCCCATGTGCGGAGGCTGTGGTCCTCGTCATGGCTGCCATGGGTTTGAGTCTGACCATTGCCCTTTGCTGCAAGTCATCCCCCACTCTCTCCACCCAATAATTCCTGCCTCCCTTTGACTGTCCTCTATAATAAGGCCCAAAGAAATAACTTTAAAAAATGGTTGCTTATTGATTAATCCCTTAACTGACCAACATGAGGAAGTAGATACAACCTCATTGAAAGAAGTTTCTTTCTCTGCAGAATGACGCTCCAATGGTGGTTTGAAGCAGCTGCTAGGTTACCTGTCCTGGTCTGACCCTGTAATGCTGGGCCTCTTCAGACCATTGATGCAGGATGTTGCCTGTTCTGCTTGTCCTCATAGGCGCTGTGTAGTGCATGAACATTTCAGCTTAATGCTCTACCAATGGAGAGTGGTCACAGCTTCAAAATCAGTCAGAAACCAAGGCCTGGATTAGGATTAATTCTTAATTTTCTCTCCTGCCAATTTAAAGTCACGTATGAGCTGAAACCGTCTCCTCTGGTCTTTACACTCTGATTAAACATATATCTAAGAAATGAATGCAAAACATACTCAATGTATATGAGATACATTTCCCACCAATGTTTAATGCAGTGAAAGTTTTTCTGCACATTAAAACACTGATTCTATGTAAACGTATTAACTGCAGTGTAAAAGATGAGATCTCCAAACACAGCCTCCATAAGCACCATAAAAATACAAGTGACTTATGGTTGGGCCTTAGCGCTGTGTTGGTTTGTCTGCAGCTGCACATGTGCACATTTTATGTCCACATCATTTTCACATCAGAGGAGGTCATATTTCTGCCATTAGACACAGTCCATAAAGTACAGACGAATAACTATCCTGTGACGCTCCTGCCCTTCAATCACGTGCTTGACAGACCCATGCACTGCATGGTGATGGTGACACTGAGCAGCATAAAGCAGAGCTACTCAGACTAGTATCTTAATTTTGGTTTACTTTTGCCTGAAATATCTGGCAGTTTCATTAAAAAAATAACTACCACACTATGAAATTCTCTATCCTAGAAGTTCCATTATTGAGGTCACAGGAGTTAAAGTAGAACTTATAGGGAAATTGATTTGAAATTCACTGCCTATCATAAAAATCAATCACAAAGGCTGAATCAAATTGCAAGTTGGATTTTTTTTTAGATAAGAAGGTGACATCCATCTTTTAAAGAATTAAAACCAAAAAGTTAGATTGATATTGCTTGGAATGAGAGAGGACCCTCAATGATTACAATCAAAGATTCTCCTTGAAATGGAAATGTTCCCTTATCCTCATGCCAAAGAAATGCCTTAAGCAAACAGCGGCAGACAGTGAGGCGTGACTGATGTGGCCACAGTAGGGTTACATATCTAATATTCCCTCCCTTGGATAAATACTGTAGCATAGTAGCATTGAAAATATCATTACAGAGTCCTATAAAAACAAACGTTATATCGGAGGTGGTTGTTCAGTCTGAGTGAACTGATTAATGTCCTCCACTGAAAATAAATGGAACATCTATATGATTGCTTTTTTACGCACGTACTGCAGATAAATGTATGTAATAATGTTGTTGTTTGACTACACTAGTCCCTTATAGTGTATAGGAAGTGTGGTGGCGGGGGAAGGGGAAGGGGGGGAGGGGGGGTGATTTATTGTTGCCGGGTTTTGTTTTTAATTAGTGAAATGTGATTTTTATGGCACACACTTGGAAAAAGAAATGTCACTGAAACTTTGAATGTACTTCAGATGTAATAAACACCATGTTTAATTGAAAATAAATCTCATCAACTTTAAGTACAAGTTGTACAAATTGTGTTAATTGCTCTCACAAAGAAGTGTGTCCTTTTTGTGTGGGAGGGAAACATGTCTGAACAACAAACATTTGTACTACGGAAGAACAAGAATATCTTTTAATGGCGATAATTACGAGTATACAAATACCAAATGTTGCTTCACATTTGGAGTATACCAACATTAATCCTCTTTTTGTTCCTTTCAGGGGGATTATGCAATGTGTCCTTATTGACGGCATTACATTTATGAATTAGATTGTGGAGTTCAGAAATAGAGATGATTGCATGTTTTAAATGAAGGCTGCCTATCATCCAATGTGTGTCCACAGCCTTTACTGGCTCCCACACACTTGATGTGCTTCAATACTGTCAAACCTCCACAACAGGCCTTGTGCGTGGGCAGGGGGGCCCCAAAAGCACCGTATAGGACTAATCTTTTCACTTCCCTTCACCAGGGGGACAAACATGATCTCAGTGCTGGAACACAATCTACGAAACGGCCAAGCCAGGTAGTGTTATAATGGGATTCATAAAGATTAAATATATTCGCAAATAATGCCCTTGTAATGCAGCGGAGATATGCTTGTCAAAGAAAGCGTTATCCAACACACAGTCTTAAGCCTTCTGAACTGTGTTCCAGTGATCAGGTTCGCTTTTTATTCCAGCTCTTTTCTCATAATGTGACACCTCTCAGCTTACTGTCTTTGAAACAGAGTAAGAAGGAGGGCGGCTCACACACTTGGGTAAGTCTGGACACACACACTTGATCCCTTTGAAATACACACACACACTCTATGCAGGCAGCTAAGCCTGGTTGGGACTTGGCGGGTTGCGATATGGGCAGCTTTATCCGATTCCTGCCTTATCTTAGTGTGTGTCTGAGTGAGTGCGACTGTGTGTTACCTTTATCTTATTATGTGTAAGACTTGGTCTGTGTCTGTGTCTGTTCATTTCATTGTGTTAATGCATGTGCACTAAGTGCCTTTATTTGTACTGTTTATTCTTATGGGTGTTAGCTGAGAATAGTTATTGTGCTGGATTGTGGATACCAAAAACAGGAGAGGGGTCTCATATTTTATTTTCATACATTTAGACAGTCACACAAATAGAGAGGGGGGAGGGTCAGATGATTAAAAAAAACTCTGAAAGGCAGAAATAGAGGAAGATTGAAAATATGGTTGAACAATTATAAAGTATTGAAAATTATATTGGATATGTTACGTTATGTTTCTTGTTTTTTTCTTGTCATGCTTGCGCTCCAAAGTTTTGAATCTTATCAGCTTTTTATTAACAACCTGGCTGTTAGTTCATACAAGTGTCCATGAAAACTCTCTCACAGCCCTTTCACAGCAATAATTAAGACCTGAATGATTTCAAAATGCATGGCAGCACCTCATTGTCAGCCTCTACTTACAAAGCTGACATATCGATGAAGGTTCAACAGTGCCAGAGTCAAATCAATAGTCCAATTTAGTCAGTAAATGTCACACGTTTCCTGTAATGTTTAGTTTGTCAAGACTGGACACAAAGTTCCACTCCTCCATGTAAAAGAGATACTGACCTCATCAAAACCACGACAAGAGGTTTGTATTAGCATGTTGTTCTTATTTGTTGTAAATTCTAAATTAGCATCCTGGGGGGGGGGGGGGGGACTCACTTGTATAGCACTTTTCTAGTCTTCTGAATAATCAGATCGCTTTTTACAACGCAGGTCACACCTGCCCATTACCCATTCACACCCTGATGGCAGAGGATGCAATGTAAAGTGTCCATCAGTATTAACTAACCTTCCAGTCATACACACTTATATACCGCCAATGAAGCAGCGGGAGCAACTTGGGGTCTTACCCAAGAACACATCGGGCGTGTACCTGCAGTGGAATCGAACCCCCAACCTTTCGGTTGAGAAATGACCGACTCTACCACGAGCCACAGCCGCCCCCTGAAGTCATGTACAGGTGCACTACAGGTCTTTTCGGTGTAGTAACAGGTAGACACAGCATGATCCTAACCACCAACACTACTGGTAGCATGGTCATAACTCACTCTTATAATGTTATCATTTCTGATGCATGAACGCACCGGAAAAAATAGCCTCTGTTTGCCACTTCCACACATAAACGGTTACTTTACTTTGGTGTTTGAATGTCGTGTCAAATGTTTGTATCTTTGTATCTCGTCGTTAATTTTAATGTTGCAAATGGAGCCACTGTGATGAAAGACACATTTCAGACCATTTTTGACAATAAAGTAATATCAAATGCTAAAAATAGACAGCTGTACGGTTAACTATATTGTTCACAAAATAGGCTCTTTTAGAGCAAAGTGAGCAGGCAAATAGAAGACAGAGACGTGAAACGTGACTGTTTAGGAACAGTCATAGATAATTTCATACTTTAATGTGAAACTGTATCCAATCCAAACTGATCACATATGCTGCCTACAGTGTAAACTTGTCAGACCCAACTTTAAAGCCATTCAAACCAAAACAGTGCTGAATGGAAACCCTGATCCAATCAGACAGGTTACATTTTTATTTAATGCCAGCCCTCCAGTAATAATCATAGTGCCCCTAGGGCTAAAGACAAAGATCTCTACTGTGGTCACGAGTGGATGCGGGGCCTTTTGAAGGCTTATAACACGGAGAGAGAGAGTACAGGGAGGAGGGAGGAAAGAGGAGAGGGGAGGAGGGAGAGTGGAAGGATACAGAGGGATTTGAGAGGGGGGGAATATAAACCTGATTGCCAGCTGTGCGCCCGGTGTTTATTTAGCCAGAGCTGCCGGGTGGTGGTGAGGACAGAGAGAGAAAGTTGTGACTGGAGGCAGAACGGGAGAGGGGAAAGGTTTATTAAAGGACTGCTGGATGAATGGGCCTCAAGGGAGGAGAGGCACGGCATGGAGGGAGGGAGCGATGGGGAGAAAATGGACATGACTGGGACACAGAAGGAGAAAAACGAGAACAAGGGAGGAAAGGAAAACAAGAAAAGGAGACTGAGGGGGGGAGAGGAAAGAATATGGGAGGCAGGGAAGCCAGACTGGGCATGTGAAAGGGGTCTTTGTTTGACGCATGCTTGAAGAAAGTTTAAAAATACTGTTAATACCGTCTGGACACCCGACTGCTTCCTACACACACGCCACGTGCAGTTATGTCTGAATGTGTGTGTGTGTGTGTGTGTGTGTGTGTGTGTGTGTGTGTTTGGGATCAAATTTCCCTATGGTTAAGAACTAAGATTAACCTCTGGGATCAAATCATCACCCTTCTGCACAACCCAACCCACGCACCCTCATATGACACACATTCCTTGACACCCCCACAGATGCACACCCGTTATAGCAACATTTGTACGCGCACACACACTCACAAAAGGCCGCCCCTGACACCCGAACACCCCTCTGGGCTCATTCTCTACTTTTGTAACTGTGTCTTTGAAGTGAAACTAAATGGAAGGGGATTAGTGTAATAGTTTCATGTTACAATGACATACTTCTCTCTGAGACTTGCCACCATATATTAATGGTGCTCCCGCCGCCCGCCACACTTTTTCTTTTTCTTTTTTACCCCTCAGCTGTCCCAGCTGCTTGTTTCTAAAGGTAACTGTCCCTCTGCGTCACTATAATAGTCAAACAGACGGAGGTATTAAAATGTTTGCCCATCAGTTTTCTGGATTACCACGCTCAAATCTTTTCATTCTCACACCAGTTGTCAGAGCTGTCTGTGCCTACTGTACATTTTCGTTCCAGCCTACGCCTGATTCTTTGATCTTTTTCTATTGATTCCTAAAAGGCTTACTGCTGCGTGGTGTAATCATGTTTTATCCTATTGTCCCTTTCTGCATTCTGTGGGTTCCCTCGAATGAAAAAGTGTTTTCTTTTTGTATTGTTAGGACTTTTTTTTCTGATGCCACTTTGAATAATACTGACTCATCACCGATGACGCACACATAGATTATTGTCACAATCATTGTATTATCTTTTTATGTACCAGATTTTAGACGAACAACACAAAATGCATGTGCAATGTTTTGAAGCAAGGGAACAAAAAATACCTGTTGACTGTACTATTATAGAGTCAAAATAGGTTGATATATTGTATGTTTGTAATTAGCCTATTGGATGATGAAAAATAGGACTCAAATGTTGATGTTTCCAGTCCAAAAAGTTTTGCACTTTAATCTATTATGTAGATGCTTTCCATCCTCCCCACCTATCCAGATGGTCTGTGTCACTTAAGTCAGCTTTGCCCCCCGTCCCACCCTCCTGCCCTGTGAACTGGACACTAGGGATGATGTTACGCCCTGACATTTGCCTTTAGTGTCAAAAAGATCAAGCTTATTCACTTCAAACGTGATACACAGATTTGACTCCAAACTGCTTCTTTGCCTTTTTAGAGTCGTTTCTGCACTGGATTTCTGTACACAAACGTAATCTGCTTGTTTTGTGACATTTATTTTTTGTAGCGTTCATGCTGTGTTTTTGCAGATCTTGTGCGACATGGGTAATGTGCGATATATGTTGTGTTGTCTTGTGTTGGTATGTGCCTTTCTGATTATGTGTGGATGTGTTTTTCTATTGCTTTTATTTATTGATTCTTATGGAAGCAGCTGAATGTTTGGCAGCACTTACTGTATAGTCCAAGATAAATTTCCCCAAGGGGACAATAAAGTATATCATATCGTATATTCAATTCAATTCTATTCTATTTGTTTAGCACATTTCACACAAATGTAAACTGAATGTGCTTTACAGAAGACAAAAATAAACCAACACAATACACACTTTGTAATATAGCAATGAGTAAGGTTTTTTTACCTGCTTTTTGTAAAGTGTCTTGAGATAACATTAGTTATGATTTGGCATTATACAAATAAAGATTGAATGAAAATGAATACATTGATTCAAAAGCATAATTCAAATCTAAAACACATTCATAAAAATGACCCTGCACCATCCCATAGTGTACATCTCACATACACCTGCCCCTACTAGAGCACACAGACAGGACCATACACCAACCATACATGTAGACACACATACAAAGATAAACTAGCAGCCAAAGAAAAGCACTGATTTAAGACGGCTCTTAAAAGAAGTTTCTACAGGCCTCAGGTCAGCAGGCAGATTGTTGGCTCCATGGCGACTAAATGCAGCAGACCCATACCTGCTTCTCTGAGGGATCTGATTGGGCTGTAGTCAGTGAGCAGGTCAGACAGCTATTGAGGTGCCATACCCTTTAATGCTTAGCATTTTGAATGTGATTTTGTACTGAACTGGAAGCCAATGAAGATTTTTTAGAACGGCATGAATGTGTTCTATTTTCTTTGTCCCTGTAAGCACGCTGGCTGCTGCATTTTGGATGATTTGGAGTTTTGTTTACTGATTTTTTTTAGGAAGTCCATAACATGTTGCTGACCAGTTATCTCGTGAAAGTTCATGTTTAATTCAAACAGCATGAAGTAAGATTTCCACTGGAGAAAATTAACTTGAAATGTAACTGTAGTAACATGCTTTCAAAGGTTTCAGATCAGTTTGTATTCAATCACTTATCATGAACACAGTCAGATACTCTGAATTCAGAGTCTCGATGGCACAGTACACAAACGTATAACACCACAAAGCAGTGAGTCTGCACACATTGGCTTTGCACATCATAAAAAGACAACGATGACAGCATATCATTGCTCTTCATTCACAATTTCCTCTCCATCCTCCCTTGGGTTTGTCTGCAAACTTTCTATCATTTCAAGCAGGAAATCCTAAACAGATTGTGTTTCAAAAAGAACCCTCTCCAGTCCTCTTGCAAACAATCTGACCTCTCACACAACCACAGTTTAGTCTTTGTCAGTGTTTCAAGTTTCCAAAGATGGTTTAAGGTTCTACATACATCAACAAGGCGCTGTTTGATATCGAATGTTTAACCGAAGGGAATTCAACCCTTCTCTGTGAGTCATGTTGTTCTTTCTGATCTGACATCTGCAAGAGGCCATCAGGAGAGCAGGAGAAAAAAAAAAACAGGCAGTGATGTGCAACAAATAGCTGGCAAAGGAGGAAAAGGAAACGGATAGAAGGGGGATTAAAAGGGGGCGAGAGGATAAAAGCTGAGGAGAACAATAGTAGCAAATGAAAGGAAGAGGACCAAAGAAGAAGGAGGGATATTCTGCAGAGGATGAGAAACTTAAAGGAGGAGTATAAAGAGAAAGATAATGGCTCGTAACACTGGTACTGTTTGAGAAACATGAGATTCAGCTCTGCAGGGGGGGCTCTCTGTGTATCTACCAAGAAAACTCAGCTATCCAGAGGAGAAGGCCTGAACAGATCAATAATGCACACATTAAAACACACAAATGGCCAAACACAGATCAAATACACTCATCGCGGTGTACACACTTGCATGAAACCACTCATTATCCTTCTAAGCATTTTCCAAACTGACCCCTTAACTGGGACAAAACGGTATCCTATGTAGAACACATATCCACACCCACATAGGCATTACATGGAAATGGTTGCTAATTCATCCTTTGGTTGGGTTTAACTAGAAACACTGCACATAACAGGGCCTTTTTTTTAATTAAAAGCTGCCATCTTGCAGGTTTAACAATCAATTTTTTCAACAAGCTTCGGGAATGAAAACCCAGCAGTTGTAAGAAATGCAAAGCTGTGAACTGTTTCGATGCTAGACTAATTATCCTCCCTCTAACGCTTCAGTAAGCAATAGCTACCTGGACTACTCTCAACTTTAAGTGAAGTAGGAGAATGGTATCCAAATAAAACAAATATTACACAACGACCTATGTTGATGGCGACAGGGAACAACTTTTTTGACCTGTGTTTCTGAAAAGCTCAGTCAGCACTTGTGTCTATTAGGGTATATCTGGTTTTGCATTAAAAGACACAAAAGTGCCCAACTCCTTTTACGTTCATAATTTCACAACTATGAACAAACATTAAGAAAGACTGAAGTCAGATGCTTTTTTTTTTATGAAAGAATGAGGAAGTCCTCATGGACACAGATTTGACTGGTCTGGATTTTGGCACGTTTTCCAAAATGTTTAAGTAAAAGAAAAGCTTTCTTTCACTAAGGGTCATTCAAACTGAGGTCCCTCTGGATGACTGCAAGAAAAGGTGAGGCTTCGATCTGAAATAGGGATAGGATTATGTTCTCTAGTCTCCAGAGAGAGGGATATGGGGGCAGGGGGCTTCTATACTGTAATAAAAAAAATTGCATGAAACATAAAAATTAGATTAATCTTAAGGAATAAAGAGAGGCTAGAAATGGGGAGAAATGAAGATGGAAAAAAAAATATTGGTGACCTAAATGAGAAATATTGTGAAAAGACACAAAGAATATTTCATTCAAACTGAATCCATTCCACCCACCAATTATCCTTCTCTCTTTCTTTCTCTCCGACTGCCTGTGTTCCACTTTTTGCATCCTCTCCCTTTACGTCTGTCTCTCTTTTCCTCCACGACTCTATCTATCACACACAAACAAAAACACACATGCACTTAAATGTCATTCTGTCCACACGTCTACTAACAGACGCGTGCCATATTCACACTTTTTGGCACAACATCACTGCTTTCTCTCCTTTCATTTTTTTTTTCCCCTTCCTCCATCCCTCTCTTTCTAGCAGAGCTTCCAGCAGAGCTCTTTTCAGAAGTAATGAATGCCATAATCTGGAGGGGGAGATGATTTCATCCAGAGCTTTTAGCTGCTGGACCAAGCATGAAAGCCTCAGTCTGTACTTCCAGCATGGTGTTCCCTTTGGGGCACTGTTAGCAACATGACTGGCTTTGCTTTCAAAGCAAATTATTAAATTGAGGTCTCTTTACTGGCCTGAAAAAAAAATGGTGTCTGAAGCTTGGTTTGCTAGGGACCGCAAACAGCTGTGCTTCAAGAGATTTGCAGAAACTGCAAAGATGTGTTAGGTTAAAATCCATGAAAATGTGCCGTTTATGTACTGTAGGTTACAGTAGATAAAAAATACTATAGTGCAGATTACATTTTGCTGAAAATGCAGGTTTTGTAATAATAGTATCATGTAGCTTTGTCCTGGAGGAAGGTCATGTTAGTAGATAGGTTGTTACACAGCTGTGAATTCAAGTTATTTATAGTAGGTTAGCACTTGTGGTTGTTACAAGTGTTTTAAGGTCTGATTAAGATAATGTATTACAAAACTCCACAGATTTTGAAGCAACTAAATCTGTAACGACTGCTACTTACTGCCTTTGTGGCCAAAGAGGGAGCTTGTAATAAGCTGCCTATAGTGATGTCATCATAGTCAGCAAACCACTGCAAGTTTGAAAGGGAAAAAAAGTGATGTATGGTGTGCTCACTCATGTAGCTTGAGGCTCACAGTTTGTGGCCCATACTCTCAGTAGGAGTGTATGGTCGTTTTAGGTTTGATATATGTCTTCAGGTCGAAACCTTCAAAGCTGTCATGTTGTCCATGAAAAGAGGGACAGCACGACAGCTCCCAAAATGAAGCAAACACATTTGGAGTGCCTCCTGCTGAGTGGCTACAGGTAGATCAAAAGCGCTGCCTCGTCCGTGTTAATTGATGGGACATAGGGTCAAACTATGAATTAAAAAAAAACATCATAAACATTTTTCTCACACATAGTTCCTGTCTTTAAAGTTAGTGCTTTCATGCTCATGCAGCTCCTGCGTCACTTTGTGCAATGCATTAGGAGATTAGAGGAGGAACAGCGAGAGGAGATTAAACAAACACTAACACAAGTCATTGAACTTTCTTTAATCACGAGTGTCTGCTTCAACCAAGAACAGCATCTATTCAGTTGTGGACGGCTCTGACCTGAGGGATGTGTTTTATTGGTAAGTTAAATGTGTGTTTTGGTTAGCAGAAGTAGCGGGACGCCATACATAACCTTGGCTCCACCAGCCAATCTCAACTGCCCAGCGCAAGACGTCAGCGCCCATCCAGGGAGTATTTTGTCTTTCTTTTTGTACAAAAGGAGGAGGATGTGAGCGTTGTCAATCTTTATAGACCGATAATGGTTTAAACAAGGGAGAAGAATAAGTCCAAAAACCAAAATCTGGCTCTGCTCTGTCAATTTGTTAGTTTTTTTCTTACTATCCATCATGGGTTGGATATGTGGATTGTGTACTGTCGAATTGGTTGTGCCCTTTTTTTTAAATCTCCATGAAGACAGTGAAAGGATTTGAAAATTCCTGTGTGCAACTTTTGCATTAAGATTTCACCTATTTAAATATTTAGCTTTTTGTCGAGGCGATTGTTGTAAGTTTCTGAATAAAAGATGAGAAAAGGTCCAGAGAATACAGATCTTCCTGTGAGACCCTGTCCTTCACCCCAGCCCCTCCATCTACATATGAACGTATCCCACATCCATATTGAAATGGTGGATGAATCACAAATTGTAACTTTAACCCACATTGATTCAGGTGTCATGGTGTTGAAACAGGAAATCGCACCACATGTTATTTGAGTAAAATGTCAAAGCTTTAGAGGTCAAGGCATCATGAATGGAGAGATACAGACACACATGAGGTTTGAATACTAATTCCAGCAGGACTACGAAACGGCTGCAGACCCTAAACACAGAACAGCATGAAACAGCCCCGAGGCCTTTGAAGTTTCCCTCACAGCTCCGTCACTTTGCAGGAAGGAGCAATTTCACCATTACTTCTGCCGTGGTGGAAAACCGGGTTATGTGACAGCAGATTACATGATGTAGAACTGGATTGTTTCTATTTGATAAATGGTTCAAATATACTATTGTATCCTATAGTATTATTGGTACCAACTACCTACCTGTGATGTTTTTTAATCTAATGTTGCTTCTTCAAGACTCCTTTTTTAACGATCAAACTACATGAAACATTTGAATGCTCAAACACAGACGTCAATGTTGTGCTCAAACTCATGAATCACAAACTTTTGGTATCAGTTAATATTCAATTGTCAAGTAGTATGGCAGAAATGTACGTACTTTTATTTTATTTATTCATTCATTGATTCATGTTCTCCTATTTTATCTGTATTTTAACACTTTAGCCTTGTATTTGTGTAACCAAGTCGTCCTGTGTAAAGCACATTGCATTGCCTTTGTGCATGAAATGTGCTTTATAAATAAAGTTGCCTTACTGTTAAACTTTTTGATTTTTGTTTGTTTGCGGGGCAGAAAGCAGTCAAGCTGGACTGCACAATTGCTTCACAAACACATTTTATAGCCTAAGGGAGTTTAAAAAAATGTATAATGTTTGGGGCGGCAGTAGCTCAGTCCGTAGGGACTTGGGTTGGGAACCGGAGGGTCGCCGGTTCAAGCATGCGGACCAAAATATGGAAGTTGGTCTGGTAGCTGGAGAGGTGCCAGACCACTTCTCGAGCACTGCCGAGGTGCCCTTGAGCAGGGCACCGAACCCCCCACCAGCTCAGGGGGCGCCTCCCGTGGGGGCTGCCACCGCACTCTGACATCTCTCCATTAATGCATGTACACAGGTCTCGTTTGTGCATGTGTGTGATTCAGGCCTGTGTGTGTGAGAAGCATGTCTCTAAATAACAGAGTGCGAACCAGAATTTCCCCCTTGGGGATTAATAAAGTATAAAAATAAATAAATATCAACATGAATTAATAGTTTGAATATTCCGCGATTACACCACATTGACAAAAGTGCTTTACAAGAAATAAATGTTAATTAACAAGGATCACTAATATTCTGATATGACCAATTTATATCCAACTTGGTCTCAAAGCAACCCATGAAACAGTAATCAATCTATTCGAGCCTTTTCAGGCAGGGCGGCACAGCAGGATGATGTAAATCTTTCACTTTCCCCCAGCAGACCTGCGCTTTTCCCCTTAGTAAAGATAGAAGTCATTGTTTGTTGCAAAGGTTAAGGCACCAACACAACCTTCTTAGTTTTGAAAAATCTGATTGGTTAATATACAGAACTTATGGGGTGCAGATGCCCTATAGAGGTCAGGTTGCACACCATGTACGGAGGCTTTAGTTAAGTGGGCGGCCCGGGTTCAAATCTGACTTGCGGGTCCTTTCCAGCACGCCATTCCTCACTCTCTCTCTCACACAGATTTCCTACTCTCCTCTTTAATATACATACATATATATATCAATTAGAGAGAGAGAGAGAGAGAGAGAGAGAGAGAGAGAAACCACAACAGAAACAAGTTAAATCATGTTACATACATGTTACCAAAGTCTGTCAAAATGATTCAACTTTAAGTTTTATTCCCTCATGAGAAACCGTTGTCAACTGGACTAAAGTCAACTTTGTCGCTCTATAAATTGTGTCAACTGCCTTTATAAAGGCTTCGGTTTTTCATGCATAAAGTATTCTTCCAAATGAATTATGTCATGTTCATATTCATGCCCACTAACACATTATGTCCATGCACATGGAAATATAAATGTCCCAGCTTTGCTCCACCTGTCCCTTACCAGTAACTTTACACTCAACATCACCTCCGCTCCTCTCTGCAGGTCAGCTTCGCCCACCTCATCTCCTGCTTACTCACTCTTTGCCAGATTGTTCTATGCCATCCAAAACAAGACATTCCAGCACTCTCACTCAAATGATTCCCTGTTGCCAACCCTGCCTGACTGTGACTTGCCAGCCTTGGCAGAATCCCGGGAATCCCCCCCAGCCTTTTGTCTCTGAGTAAGGGTTCTGCCCCAGTGCTTCTGATTCCTTTCTACGTCTTCCCATCGACGTAGCCTTTACATGAACTGTTGCATGATTACCTATGCCATTACCTTTTCACGCTCACCAAGCCCTCTCAATTGAACTTATCTGTGTTATTACCTGCCTACTGCTGAAGCTCTAGTAGAGATCATTACCTGTTCACCATACATAACACAACAAAGATAAATGATAATTATGTGAGTATTGCATTAACTGCAGTGTAAATGGTGTCATTCTTTCAAAGAACACTACTACTATTAGCCTCATAAGTCCAAAAACAAGTAGCCCTCCAGCTATCACCATCAGTGTGGATCAGTTACTGTATGAGGGCATTGTGTCAGAGACACTTATCTGAATATACTGCACACACTGTGGCCAATCAAAACAAGTATCCTGTTTGGCTTTATTAGTGAAAACTGTCACTGCTGAGCTGCTAAATAACCTTTTGTTTGATCATTTAGTGCTTTTTTATTGATTACTCAGCTCATTCTGTCCATTAGAAATGAGTCTTAAAAGCTGACTGCCAAGTTCCATGCCTCCAGGCAGTATCTCTCTCAGATAAACAGGTTGTAGAATTGATCTCCATATCTCTGTTACTGTTTGTCCCTGTATACGGTGTGATCCATCTCCACCAGTGACATTTATCAACTGACACACCATTGAGAGGTGTTCACGGGGGAGAAGGACACCAGTCAAGATGCTTCTTAAAATAACTTGAAAGTGTCAGTGTGGCTTCTGTATGATGTGTCCATGAAGGTTGATGTGTGGGTTAGTAAATATGGCTGCGGCCGCCGAGGCCTGCTTCTTCATGCCATTGATTTTCTTTCTGTTGGTCTTTCATAGCTGGCCCATCCTCTCCCTCTCTGCCAGCCACAGACACATACACATACACATACAAACACAAACATACTCTAAGAGATGTGTGACCCCTCCAGCTCATTCGATGAGACAGACATACACATCACACAAGATGTAGGGAGACATAGTTTAAAGACAACATGTTATTTAAGAGAAAGGTTAAGAAACTGAAAAGCCAATGGTCTGTGTCAGGTGGAACCTGCATACTACCCCCTCGAATGAAACAAACCAGCAAGGTGGACCAAAGGCAAAGCCAAATTGACACCATTTACCCGCTGAGATCCCTGTGTTTAGCCATTTTGACTGTTTTCCGAGTGTTTTCCTGACTTAAGGCTAGTCGACTATGAATTTAAATTTGCTTTTAACTGAATTTGAAATGTACTTCTTGGAACATCCCTGATATAAAGGCAGTAAAAAATATCCCTTAAGTCCTAAGATTGTCCTAGTTGCCATTGGAACCCAAGAAAATCCATTTTCCAGCCTCAATGACAAAATAGGTTGTCATTACCTCAGAGTTTTCTCATCTGACACGTTTCTTTCAACTCACTCTGTCTCACCTTCCTCCTGTCTGTCGGTTTTTCCCAAAACCTGAACTTTTTCCTGAGAAATGAATTCTGCTCTGCCTCAGTCTTTGTCTTGTCTCTACCCTAAAAAGAAGCAACATTTGTATCTGTATGACACCTGTGTTGGGTAAAAACATGTCTGCCAATATCTTTGAACATCAATTTTGTACGGATGACATCATTCTAACCCCTTTCTTCCACTTTTGTCCTGGCGTTCTACCACAGCAATTAATTTACAAAAAACCCTCTAAGCAGGCAATTAAACACATCCCCGCTTAACCTTGCTTTCAAATACTGTGGATTATACACACAACCTAATGAAAGAAGAGTCTTTTTCTCGCTTCTGCTCTTCATTATGCTAATGAAATTCCCTGTTTAGCTGCCGTATCTCTCTTTATTTTATTGAGAAAGAGAGAGAGAGAGAGACTGGTGAAGGAAAAAAAACAGTGTTTGGTGTTTCACCAGTGAACATGGTCTAATAAATAATCCTGCAGCTGGCTGACAAGGAGCAAGAAATTATTTCTCAGTGCACCTTGATTATTGAAATTGGAGTGCGTCTATTTGGCCTTAGAAAGAGGGAGACAACTTTTTTTTCCCCACCACTGATGTGTGAAGTGCATTCCCAGTCACCCTAATGTAATTATATATGGGAGGGTGTGTTTGTGTGTCAGTTTTTGAGGTGAGAGGAAACAGGAATATAGACTTTTTTTTCCTTTGTAAATAATTCATGGGGTAGAAATCTACGAGAGGTTTCTTCTCTAAGTAGTCCTGCCTGCAGACAGTGATGAAATTCATGCACACCCATTCCCCATGTACACACACCCACACAAGTTGTCCTTAAATGAGGGCTCGGTTTGTATGCAGACATTAGTATAATCACGAAGCATAAAAAATATACTGAGAGCTAGGAATGTTTGTAGACACCTACACATATAGTTACTTAGGAAACCTAAGTACAAGCTGTGAAAAACATGTTGCATGATAAAGTACAACATGTACTAAACAACACATAACCCATGTGTTGTTTCAGTTTGTAATCTGAGTTATATTGACCAATCAGGTATCAGTAGGTTTTGGTGTATGAAGGAAAAACGGTCAGTCTGAAGAGAAGAAGAAGGCAGGGAGACATCTGCATTATTGGCCTCCCGGTCACAATCAGTGATAATGTGACAAAGATGTATTAAGTCCATAGCTGATATCTTAATGCAAGTGATGCTAATCTGTTCTAAAGACAAATCAAAGTGATGCTGTGTCAATAAAGCCAATCAGCGTTTACATTTCCAGACCTCAAATCAGAAATGACCGAAACAACCTCTATACCCCAAACAAGCCTTTTAAAAGTTGTTTTCTTCTTCATGGCAGATCTTACAAAGTACTCATTTTCACTTTTTATAAATCTGCATCATGGTGCCGTTACGAACCAAGAAATGATGGCATTCATTTAGTAGACATCTGGAGCTGGGAGTTAAGCTTCCCATTTGATCTGAACACACTGAGCAATGGAGAAAGTGATTGTAACACTCCTCTCTCAAACTCTATATCAGGGACTCTCAGAGTTCTAGCATTCATGCACCAGTACTGCAGACTGCAGTGTTTTTGGTGGATTAGTTTTGGACAGGGCCCTTAAAGAACGGTTAAGGATCTCTAGAGAGAGACACAATTATCAATGGTTGTAGTTCATGAGTGTCTTTGATGAATGGATCACACTCTAAATAGCAACAGTTGTGTATTATGGCTGTGTGTAATGATAAGTGCTTCATTACTGTGATTCAGGGACATCTGTTGTTCTCTTCACAAGCGAAAAAAGTCTAACTGGTGTGAGGAATAAAAATCTGGCTCATGCGAAATTTCACAAAGAATTACAAATCTCAGAATCTCAAAACCATTTACACATCCTGGGGATAGAAATATTTTGTCACATTCAAAAAAACATGGTTCTGGTTTTCAAACTGTAGTAATGTACGAGTTTCGTGTTTTTCATCCCATGAAACGATTTTTAGACTCAATTATTGCACTTTTTTCTTCTTTTTTTTTTAAATGTCAATTACACTAAAAGTGCAAAAAAGGCATGAAATTAAAAATCCACAAGAGAATTTTTTTTTTTTTTAATTACACACAATTTCTTGGTACAAGAGGTTTCTTATGGATACACACTTTGATTTGCTCACATAAAACACAGACACGCACACATGCATACACACACACACACACACAGACACACACACACACACACACACACACACACACACACACACACACACACACACACACACACACACACACACAGACACACACAAAGACACACACAGACACTTTCAAGAGTTCCTTTGAGTCCCCTGACCACTAAATGCTTTACTCCTCACTCACTGATGTAAGCACACACACGCTCTCTCCACACCACACACACATACACACGCATACACAAACACGCACTCTGAGTGGCCCGACTGCTAAATACTTTACCCACCTGGCAACCCATAGCTCTGTTAGTTAAAAGCTTTCCGATTGGATGTACACGTATCCGATTTCACTTTAAAGAGCCTGCGGGAAGCAGAGCCGATCGCCATCGGCGGGAAAACATCACGCTTTTATTCCGGGAAAGTCGGAGAGAATGAGGCGATGACCGGCAGAAGAGATAGATTGATATAGACGGAGGCAGCGAGAGTGCAGGAAAAGGATGGTCTGTTGTAATTAGTTTATCTAATATCACTCTGCTACTATCTCCATCATGTTCTCTTAAAGTCACGTTTTCATCGCTCCATTCTGATTTGACTGTTTTTCTTTTGCTTAAACATCTCTCACACCTTTTCCTATTTTCTCCTCTCTCTTCTCCGCTTTGCAACAACTCCTCCTTTCCTCTCACCTTCCCTTTTCTGCTTTTCTGTCGTTACCTTCTTTTTCTAGATCAACCCTTCCTTGAAACTCATCCATCTCCTTTTTGTCTCTCACTCTGCCTCCTGTCTTCAATCCATTCATCCCTCCCTCCATCCATTCATCCATCTGTGCAGCATAATGTGTCTCTAAGTGAGTTACCCACGGAAACAAAGTGGATCACATCACTGTAGCGATTGCATCACCCCGTTCATATTATGAGCTCGATTGTTTATACTCTGCTTGTGAGAGAGAGAGAGAGAGAGAGAGAGAGAGAGAGAGAGAGAGAGGCAGAGCTGATGCAAGAAGGCTCCTACGCTTAGGAATGGCAGGGATGTTTAGTTTACAGGTTATCATTCATTCATTCAACTTTTATTTAATCACGAGAAATCATTGAGGGCAAGCTGTCATTTACAATGATGTCGAGAGTCCAGTTAAAACAGATGACAAAAACAACAAAGACAAAATAAATCATAAGTAACAGGAAAATAAGTAAGCAGAGAGTGCAAGACTAGCGTTAAAAACAGTAACACTAATAAGCACAGTAATTTGTGATCATGTTTTTTTAATTGACCTGTTAACCATTGTATTGAGTTTAAGTGTGTTTTTGTGGTGTTCCAGGTGTGTGCAGCACAAAAGGTCAAGGATGTTTTCCTAACTAGTGTTTACTCGTGGAACCTTCAACATTAGCCAGTCACTTGATCGAGTCCGAAATTGATTATCAGCCCAGCTTAATAAAGAAGTGTAATATGCTGGTCATTTAATGGAAAGTGCTTTATAAATAAATAGCAGCAAATGCCTGTCACTTCTAACTGTTAATGTAGGCAGACCAACTTTATCTTACAGGATGCAATGATTAGCAAAGTAGATGTCACCAGTGATACATGAGAGAGGAATGAAAAACTGGGTGTAATGATTTTAAAGTGGAGACAGAAGCATGTCTATAAATTATGTCTCCGTAGTCCAGAAAAGACAGCTAGGTGGCTTCAATCATTCGCTTTCTACAAAATAGAGGGAAATTGAATTTGTTACTGTAAAGATATCCAATTTCTTGTCCTAATTTTGTGGTTAGTGTGTCAATGTGAAATTTAAACAAATACGATTGATACGGCCAGATACCAAGATATTTATACTATGGGACCCTTTCAATATTGAGACCTTCCAGAGTTGTTATTTGAAGGTTATTATCTGTGTTATCCCTAGCTCTTGTGAAGAGCATGTATTTAATTTAGTTTCAGTATTCATTTCAAATCCAGAAGTGCTTGGTTTCCATAACTAAATGTGCAGTCTGAGCAAAACAATACAAAAATGTGTCGTCAGCGCAAAGATGGGTCATACAACTGTAAGTACAGATGTAATATTATTAATGTAGATTGTGAAAAGTATGGGTCTCAACATAGAACCTTGTGGAACCCCTTTTGATAGTGGTAGGTATTCAGAGCGATCATTTGTAGAGACACACATTGCAGCCTATTAGACAGATAATTATGGAACCTTTCCATGACGAGTCATCAAAACCAACATCAAAAAGCCTCTGTAGGAGTATGGTGTGATCAACAGTGTTGAGTGATTTGGTTTAATCAGCAAAGAGGACAGCACAGTATTCCCTTTGATCAACAGCAGATTCATTATTGTTTACAACTGAAGTAATTGCTGATATGGTACTGCGTTTTTCTCTGAAACCAGACTTTTAGAGAGGCAGGGCAGTTTGGAAATCAGCCGAAAGTTGTTCTATCAATTTCAATGCCTGCTTTGGATCAATGTCACAGTCAAAATGCATGACATTTACATGTTCATAAATATTTAGCAAGCTATGGCTGCTGATTGCAAGTACCTAAATGTTGGTCCATCCTTTCTTACTTCTCTTTAAGTCACCTGGTAAGTGCACATTTCTACTTGCAGAAACAACAGTTTGTAAAAAGCAATAAGAACAGGATAGGTTGTTGTCCCACATAACATGATGCAAACAGCATAGCCAACAGTCGAACAAACAGATCAAAATCCAAGGGGAAAAGCGAATAAGTACAGCCCATAGCCACGTTTTGATTCACACTTGGATCATGATGTACAATGTGTGTAAGGTCAAGTGTTGGTAATCCCAAAACTTTAAATCACTTTCATGTAAAGAAGCTTATTGCTGTACTGAGCCAGTTTCAAGTACGAAATGTGTAAAGATCTTCCCTTTTTCAAGTCCATGTTGGTGAATGTTTCATCCTGTTAAAAAACGTTATCCAAAGAGGAATCTACTTCAGTGCATTTTGCATGACATAGTTTGGTCAAACACGGGGCAGCTGTGGCTTCGTGCTACAGTTGGGCATTTCTCAACCAGAAGGTCGCGGGTTCAATCCCCAGCTCCTGCAGACACAGTCCTGTGCAAGACAATGAACCCTGAATTGCTCTCACTGCTGCGTAAGTGGTGTTTGAACGCACATGAATGGAATAAGTGAATACTGATGGTTTTCTTTACATAGCTGCCATCATTGTGTGAATATCTGAATGGCTGAAAAGACATGTGGTGTAAAAAGCGCTCTGAAATGTCGGAAGATTAGAAAAGCACATTTACCATTTCATTCTGTCTCTCGCATTGTTATGTCAAGAAACCTTTGAAACTTCTTCAATATGTTGAATCATATATAGCATAATAAGGTATTAAATCAGTGTCTGATTGTAGGAATCACACAAAGATATAAACAAGAATATACAGTTAACACTGTCAGGAATAAAAGATAAGTTTTTATGTTAAATCCTGTAGAGAAATCGTAATGTTTTGGCCAACACAAAGGGGTTGTACAGATAAGAAAAACATTGGCGAATTGCAGACAGCAATATTGATAGAGCAGCACGAAGAACCTTGGTTAAAATCAAAACAGAGTAATACCTTTTTTGTTCATACCATTTTGAAGCAAATTTTCAATTTCCAAGTAATCCAAGACTGACAAAGTCACCATTGGCCAATAATAAAGTTTCGACAGCATTAAAAAGACACTTAAACATCCAATGCCTCTGAAACTTTCAATCTCTTTGTAGGTTATTGGGCCATTTCAGGAAAGCATGATTCATGATTCACTGAAGGATCCGCTTATACATGGGAATGTTCTTGTTGAATTTTACAAACCTTTTTTCATCCCTTATTTTCTGAGAATACAGAATGGGTATGGAAATATTTAAACCTGTTAAACCCTTCAGCAGAGCATTGATGGTGGAGACATGCATAATAGTTGGACTCCTGTTGGTCTCAAGACATCCTGAGCAGTGCAGGTGTAGCAGTGCTTTTAGGATTTTTTTTTGCCTTTATTGGACAGTTTGACAGCTCAGAGTGACAGGCAACATGGGGAGAGAGAGGGGGGCAGGTCATGCATGAAGAGCCCCAGGCCAGATTCAAGCCAGAGGGTTTATGGCTATGTGGTCTGAGCCTGAGGCTGCTGGACTGCTGATGCCTCTGGTATTTTTCAATATTAATCAGCTGATTTGGGTGATCATATTTCACTGATAATGATATAATGATCAGTGTTTTGTCTTTTCTGAGCTGCAACCTTATGTAAGACAAAAACGTGTGTATTAGATTCAGTCACATATTGAAAATGGCTGACATTTTGTTAGAACAGACTGTCATATAAAACACATTTGACATACCATTATGAGTTAATTTCTACAGAAGCAAATGACAGTGTTTCAAAAAGATGACCAAATATTTGGTCAACAAAAACAGTCTGAATGAAATCCTTCTCCACTTCAGATATTGTTTACCTCCTGAGAGATATTTCTGATATCTGCCAAACTGTTAGACAGCTAAGTATTATTGCTTTTTACTCCCCTTTCAAAGTAACAAGAAACTCTTTAAAATGGAACCAATGGGCCACGGTTTCCATATTTTTTGGCTCTACTTGAACTTTCTTAAATTACCTTACTGATTTTTTAAATACTTAACAAAAGAGGGATAGGAAAAACCCCTATGTCATTTCAACTTCAGTATTGAGAATGATTTAAAAAAAGTTCAAATCCTCTGAGAAAATATTGAAAACCTTAAGTCAACTCCTCTTCGCCCGGGGTCTGACATGTTTGATGGATACCTTATCATTGTACAGTACATTGTGGCTTTCAGTTCATGTGCAGGCTAAGACTTATAAGCCACCATATTTTGCTAAATGAGTCAACACAAATTTGATGGAGCCAATGGTAAGCTATGAATGCGGAGAATTCTTTGTAACCACAAAATGAGTCTTAAATTGACTTTCAGGACAAATCTCAAGTGAGGTCACTAACTCATCATTGGTCAGTCCACCTGAGGGAAGAGGCAGTCATGCAGTCTCTCCTGTCCCTGATGAGCAGCAAGTACACTGTTTTATTGGCAGTTTACTTGGAAATATCAAAGAAAAGATTATTGACTTTAAACAATAACATTAAAATATGCAAATATGTCAGCTTCAGGACGAATACTGAAACTACAACCGCATAAGAAGTGTAGTCCTGTAAAACTCGTTTGAATTATCTCCTAAAAGTTTGTGACATATAGATGTCTGCTCAGTTTGTTGGATACAGTACAAGGGCAGAGCGCTAATACAAAAGGACAGCGTGTTTTATGTTTAAGACTTTCACTCGCTTAAGAGAAGCTGAATTTTGAACATTTTCACGACTTGCTCTTGAATATGTGCTTCTAGAGCTGTGTAGCATGAACCCTTTTGATCCTCCACAGGTGAGGTTTAGAAGCACAAAATAGAGTTGAACTATTTAAGATGGATATTGACAACACAGCTCAAAATGTATACTGTAAAATATACTAAACCTGCAGTGAGACAACAGGTTGTGTCCTCATCAGTGAATGAGATTCCGTATTAACAGAGGGAGTTGAAGACTGACACACAGCAGATTAGGATATTACAGAGAATCACTGGAATGCTAATGTTTACTCACCCAGGGGAGAAGAGAGACACTTTGAGAAGCCAATATGAATTTCTCTACTTTTATGTTTGTATCAGCATCCCTCCTGAGGATAGGAGTCACAGAGCTTTGTGTATGTGTGTGTGTGTGTGTGTGATTTTCTGTATGTGACAAAACACTGCGGTGTTCTCCGACTAAATTACAGAATTTCAATTAAGAGGTTTCCTTGTGTGTATGTGCGTGTGTGTGCACACTCATGTTAAGCAGGGTGAAACAGTTTATTGTCTCTGTCAACCTTCGGTTTCCGTCTCCGCTCTTGTTTTCCTCTCTCTCGTCAATTTTGCTTTTTATGTTTTGCAATTGAATTCACAGAAAAAAAGTGACTTCATGTTATTGCAGTGCACATGTTGTGAAATGTTTCGACAGGATTATTATGGATCAATAACAGTGTATATAACTTCAACAGGCAGATATATATTTAGGATCATTAAAAGTCTCTGTGTATTTGACACATCCACACCCTACATTTTAATAAAGACATCTTACATTACTCATGTCTTCTACAGATTGTTTTATGGATCAGAAGAATCATTGATAGTTGCAATTAGAGAAAATGATTTCAAACATGATTTAAAACAGCTCCAAGCAATAAAGAACAAGGCACAAGCATAATCAGAATTCAATGTTTCCTCCTCAGCCAATCACTACAGAAAGAAATGTATTATTTGTTAGCACGAAATGGTCAATTGTTTTGTGATTGGCAAACGTGATTTTTCTCCAAGTTAGGAAATAGAATATTTACAGTTTGAATACTCACGTTGAAATTAATTTCCTTTTTTTGAGCGCTTTAAGATCAAACACAATGCTCAGGTATCATTTTGACATTTGAGGTGACTTGGTTTATTCACGACTTCAAGTCATGCACTGAGTTACATGAAGACTCCATTTAAAAAAATGCCAGTAGCTGTTAAATAGACAGCGGCACAGTGAATTTTCTCCAGTCTAGTCTAACAATGGAGAACACCACAAAGAACATGACTGTAACTTTGTTGACTTTGCGGCTTAGTTTTAATCGTTGTGTTCAGATACGACCCTCTTACAATCCTGGATTTTTCATTTATGCAAGATTAGAATCGATTAAGTCACGTCACATTGCGTTCTCTTGCTTGTGCTCGTTGCATGAGCATCTGTACCGTGCCAAAGCCTAGCTCTTTGAACCGTACTGGGGCCAAGATAGTGTACCGTGCTTGACCATAGTACAGAGCACTCGCACTAATCAAAGGAACTGGACTTTGGGGGTCAAACGTGCTTGAGCAAGGTACAGATTGTCTAGTGGGAGTGCGCCCAAGAGCAGCCAGTAGTGGCCCCTCTCTGTTGTATTCTTGTGGTTTGTAATGAACATTATGAAATAGAAACTCAATACAGACAGAAATAACTTCAGTTCTAAAGACTGTCCAATGTCAGTTAAAGTAGAGAGTTCAGTCAATCAGGAAGTGGAATTTTTTTATATATGTTATTAAGCGCAGCTGGTTTAGACATTCCTGTTAGTTTCTGCCCTACAACAG
Source organism: Tautogolabrus adspersus (assembly GCA_020745685.1). Taxonomy (NCBI): domain Eukaryota; kingdom Metazoa; phylum Chordata; class Actinopteri; order Labriformes; family Labridae; genus Tautogolabrus; species Tautogolabrus adspersus. Next base: position 15,798,281 of record CM036541.1, on the reverse strand, counting down.
GAAATGTAGTTATCCAATGTTAACATACATATCTTACAGATAAATGTGATATGTACATTAAGAAGAAGTAACTCTGAACTCAACAACTTCCCAGACAGAGCGCTACTAAAAACCAACTATCACAAAGACACAATAATAAAAGAGAAAAAAACTCATCTGCATGATTGACCTGTCATCATGTAATGAAAGGAAGGTCTCAGTTTAGGTTAAGCTGGTTACGCTTTCCACATGTTGAGTCCCTAAAAACAAAAATGATGTTGTTGTTTTTGGTAATTAGGTGTTACAGATAAGTCTAATTTATCATTAGTTGCTGCTGATGTGACTGAGCCTATGATTTAAAGATATTGTTTTTAGCTGGTTGTGAAGCAGACTGAATTTCATATTGATGCCTCTTTATGAGCTACTAAAGCCAATTGGCTCATCAGCATGAGGATTGACTGTTTCTACATCTTTTTTTTATATTGTGCCTGAAACCCCTGCCACTGGTTAGGTGTCAGATACAGTGATTTATAGAACTCTGCAGAAATATGCCTTCATTTGCTTTTTTCTATAGCAATGATTCTTCATGAGTGATACATAAAAGACAGCAGGAAGATCATTTTGGTTAAAGAAAGAAACGGCTTACAAAGTCAGCAAAGGAATTGAAGGTGCTGCTTTGACCACAGGGTCAACTGAATGTCCCTCTTTGGAGCTCTCATAAGAATTAACTCAGAACTCATCATTGCATGGACAAGAGACACAATATTATAGAAACGTGTAAAAAAAAAAAAAAAAAGACCTGCAGTCAAGTCTATTCTGCATGCCTGTTTCCAACCATTAAGACACCGTCCATACAACTCTGAACCCTGAGTGCCCCTACAGGCCTGGAACAAATCTCAGCATTTGTTTTTTTTTACTTTACTTACTGTAAGACTTTGTATTGTTGTTTTTTGTGGCGTGTTTGCTGTAATTGCATGAGCTTTGGCCTTTTGTTGCCTTTGTGTTTCTGTGGTTGAATTATTTAGACTATTGCATGTTCAGTTAAATGTGAGTTGTTCTTAATTGCAGTCTGTTTCAATGAATGTTTCCACCCAACTGCGATCTCTGCACATAATGAAACTGCTTCATAATATTTTCTGTCGTATGTTCCTCTTCGCTCTTTTAGTTGATATTGTAAATGAGTCAAACTGCACGTAGAATTGACATAAAGACAAAAATGATCATCATAGCATCGGATTCTGCTGCTTTGTCCTTCAGGCCACTTCCTTGTGATTCATTTGACTAAGTAGTGACAAGTAACTCAGGAAGATTTCAGAGGCAGTCGGCCTGAAAATGTCGAGAAATTTTTCAGGAGTGCGTACGTGAAAACGGCTCGTTTATATCCATAGTTGTGGAAGAACCTGGGATGACCCCTTCACATTCCAATATGCAGGCAATCACACACACACACACAGCGGCCCACACAAACCACACAGCTTAAACCACTCTGAAACAAGGGCAAATTGAACCTCTTGCAGGCGTATCATCATATCACTCTGTCTTTTTTTCCCTCTGACACTTTTACACACACACTCAGATACACACCCGTGAAGCAGCGTTAAAACCTTAATCTCATTCATTTATTTCTCATCAGCCACTGACGGGAAGAGAAACAGTTGCGTCACATTACCGCTCTGCTTCCAGGAAGCTCTATTAAATAGGATGTTCACTCTTTTTTTCAACTCCGCTGCCTCTATTTACCCATAAGTCTTTGTAATCTGTTTAGAGGGCTTATGGGTGCTCAGAAAGTGCTCTTTCCACATAGCGGAGCTCATTTATCAAGTGAGATTAAGAAAAGTCCGGAAAGTGTTTTGAATATGTGCTATCAGACACGTCTCAGTTGCAAATTAAATTGTCCCCAGTTATGTGTTGTGAATGCACATTTGAGCAGCAGTTGATAAAAACTCAACAGTTGGCACTCACTGTCTCAGTTATCCATTACTAGACGTGCAGCGTTTTTTTCATCAGAAAGTTGACTTCTTTTTAGGAAAGGGATTCTAAGCCTGAAAGAACATATTTGTTGCACAATCACAGACCGAAAGATGTAAGAAATAATAGGGAACATGGTAAATAACCAGAGCACACATTATTACCAGTGAAATATCATTTTTACTTTAGAGATGTAAAATACAGCGCTGTCGATAAAATGTTTTTGTCTTACAGTTGAAGATGACAATTCTATGCCACATTACAAAAAATGTTGCTGATTACCAATGAATTTACAGATATATGCACCAAATTAAAATAAATAACAATAATCTCATTAACTAGATGCATGAAGGGAGAATGTAACAAGTGCACACTTTTAATGGACAGAAAAAACACAACTACATCTTCATAGCTTTATTGGAGGACTGTCGAAGATTGATTTTTTTTTAATTGAAATTAATCTCTGAATTTGAATCCTTAACGATTATATTTCTGATTCTGATTAACACAGTTAAAAAACATATTGTGTTAAGTTTGGACCTCTCTCCTATCGTGATCAATGTGTAAAACTTGTCCTATTTATTTGTGTTTAACCGTGTCTTTGTGTCATTCAAAGTCCGTTGTGAATGGAACTAGATCATCTGAGAAGTAAACGGCATCCATCCCATGACAATAATCGAAGCATCATCTTATCAGCATATGAATTTGGGGCAAATGCAATAACTTAATGTTGATGCCTCTATCTGACGACATCCATGACAAACATTTAATATTGCACAATGAAAACCAATGAAAACAGGAATTAATTGAATACAAAAATTGAGAAATGCCCATAAAGTTTCCCAAGCTGGAAACAACACACAAATGTACGGAAGAGGATTAGGGCCACTGAAAAAAAAAAAAAAAAAATTGGTTCTGACCTTTTTTTTTAGAATTCTGACTTTTTTCTCAGAATTCTGGCTCCCAAAAAAAAGTCAGAATTCTGACTTAATCTCAGAATTCTGACTTAATCTCAGAATTCTGACTGAAGAAGCAAAATTTCTTTTTTTCAGTGGCCCTAATCCTCTTCTGTACGAATGAATTGTTACATACACAGCAACAAACACGACCTTCATCAGCATATACCATAATGTATTTTTAATGCACTTACTGGAAACCTGCCCAAGTAGAGGTTCACATTGGATATTTGACTTGTAGCTTTAAGATTCTTCCTCTCCACTATACCACTAACATTGACATGTAGTTTTGTAATTCACTGGCTTATTCACTACCAGCTGTGTGTAGACAGCATGAAACATGTACTGATATACAATGTACTTTTATGCAAACAATTGAGATGCTTTTGAAAAATGGAGCGAGGTTAGAACACAGAAAGGTTTCAAGACTGATGCAGAGCTGGTTTATCACTGAAGCTTCAATGTCCGCAACATAGCAACCTGTGTGCACATCAACTAAAGGGAGGAGGAGTCAGGGTGAGACAGCTCTCTTCACTGTTTTGAATTTGAACTGCAGTACAAATTTCAAACGCTAGGTGTCAGGGTTACATATTGCTCCTTTAACCCAAAATAATCCTACATGTACACTGTGGACATTTAGAGCCACAACAGTCCTTAAGGTGACTTAAATGTGCACACTTCCATGGACACTTCAACAGCTTCCCATTTCATCCCCCTTGAGACTCAACTCCTGAATAATGAAAAGGCGATTTTGAGTGTGGTTCAGCAGGAATCAATGTGTGAGTGTGTTTGTGTTAAAGAGTGTGCTCTTGATTTGCATTTTAAGACCCACCTGAACACATGAGGTCATAGAGCAACAAGAAATATCCTCCACAGTCAGGACATTTAACCGCGCTGCACATCTGCAACAAGTTGCTTGATGGTTTGGGTTAGAGGACAGGAAATGAATGTAGTGTACATGTGTGTGTGTGTGTGTGTGTGTGTGTGTGTTTGATGGGGGTCAAAGTCAGTGCAACGACAGATTTATACCATAAATTGTGCATGAAACCTTTTAGATTCACTCTTCACCCAGATCTCACCCCACACGCATGTCATGCTAAGTTTAGTGCATTTCTTCCCCCAGCTCAGATGATTTGTTTTCATGGCTTTTTTTCCCCCCCTCATTCTGTTTTGTTGTCAATTGTTTGTTTCTCTGAATAATGTTTTACACCGATATTTCGCAACTAACCTTCCAGTCAATCGTGTGCTTGTTCACAGTTTCAATCCTCTGTGGCGTCTGAAAATTAGCATTTGGTTTGCGTCCCCTGCCACAACAAATATTTGTCTATGGATTGTTTTGCTCATATTTGACAGCAGATCATCAGTGGCTCTGTTTGTGTTGTCCTGCACTGGGATTTGATGTGTGTAGCTCTGGTTCCACCCACTGGGATTGTATTTTTAGTTGATTCTGAAATCCACTTGTCTGTAGCCCTCATAGCACTCCTTATGGGTAAACTCTTGCCTATTCCTTGTTAGTTTGTATTTTTACAATGAGTTGTGAAGTTTCTGAAACATTAACTGATAATATTAACAAAACAAAAATACTATTTTAAACTATTTTGTCTCCATGTTTTAAAAAAATACAATCGAGTAGGCTATTGAATGTGGTTACTCCTGAACATCAAATGATTGTCCTAATCTTTTCCTTTATTTTCTCAATGTTACATTCCCCATATTAAAGGGGATGGGGGAATAACAATTATAGGAAAATGGGAATGAAAAAGGGAGACAGGATTTTAACGCAAAAAGGCAAAGTATTGATTGACAAAAAGCTGAATAAATACAGGTAAGAAAAAACAAGCTTCTTGAAGGGAATACGTTAGAAAAAAAGTTCATAAACTGCACAAAGACAGAGGAGCAGCACATGGAGAGCAAAGAAAAGAGAGAGAGAGTGAGTGAGAGAGAAACAAAGAGGGGGGAAAGAAAGCAGGAATGCACAACAACAAACACACAGTCCACTCCAGCATGTAACATGCTATTATCTTATTTGCAGACGTTAGGAGTGTAAGCTACTGAAACTGCTGTATGTGCAAGTCGCCTGTCCTGCTGACAGTAACATTGATACAAGCAAAGTGTGTATCAATGCCTCTTTACAGGCAGGGAACAGACTGCTAAAAAACTCTACAGGTTGCCTATTACTTTATAAACTATTCACGTTTTATGACAAAGCTTTGTTTCGTATGTTTTACTTGGCCTCAGGAATATAAAGAATGCACCATAGTGAGGAACCATAAATGTGAATATGACAGAAAAACTCCACGGGTGTCTTTAAATCCTGAGTGAGATCCTATTTTCTGCAGGATATTTCAAACACAAGATTGTGACTGAACCAGGCCTTTATGACCTTCATGATAACTTGACAAAGCTCTTATTAACACCAGTATGTATTCAATCTGACCTCTCTGGATACTTTGCAAATGTGTGTCTCTTATTTTTTGAAAGGAATCAAATTCCGTAAGCCAAACATAACGTGTTTACAAGTGTGTGTCATTGCTGCACACGCTGCAATGTGCTTCCCATGTGCTCTATGACAGTTGTAGTAGATGTGTCATTGCAGTTGTTTGATGTCAGTTTTAATCTGCTCAATTCAGAATGCAAACATAACTTCAGGTCAAAGTATGCGTGTGTTTACATAGAGGGCTTTGAACGGTCCAGCATAACATATTAAACAAACACAACTACACACTCACATTCAGGTGTCAGACATAATACCTTACACATCCTAACCCCTCGCGCTCACACTGAGAGGTGATTTCATGTGTACCCTGTCTGCACTCGCTGGCTGCTTCAGGCAAACAAACACTTGTGAGTTTATTTCTAGGTTTGTGTGCGTGTGTGCCTGTGTGTATGTGTATTTTTTTATTTATTTTTTGCATGTAATGTGGTATTAAACCTAGCACTCTCCGAGTCTGAATGACTTCCTCCTGAATGTTTCTTTCTACGATGTGATATATAAGTGAGAAGATAACTTCATTTTTCACACAAGTGACGTATCATATTCAAACATCTCTCAGGAGGGTCCTGCCACAGTAATTATTGACTAAATTTCTATCCAAAATTCAAACTATTAAAATTTATTTTGTAAATCCACGTCAGTTTTCTGTCTCTCAAAAATGTCGTAAATCAAGAAAACAGTCAAACTTTTACCCAACAGGTTTTGGGGATGTTTAGATGCAGCCTTTCTTGTAAAGAAACACGACAGGAAAATAAACGTATTCCACTCTGCTTGGATTAACTGTCTTAAATGTTTTGAAAAGCTCACACATTAATAAATAGAATAATAAAACACTGGTTGAGTGACAGCTACTCACAAACACATCACTAACACTATATCCCCAGATGAATAAAACACTTTAATAATCTGTTTACACTGGGAAGTTTTATTTTAGCCACCTTTGCAGCCGTCTCATTATGCAGAACTGTGTTTGTTTGTGCAAATTGTCCTTAGCTCTGTTACTGTCAGTTAATCTTGCACAGTGTATACCTGTGTTTGTGTTCATGAGCATGTTCCACATAGTATATCTGTCAGGGAGTCTGCAGCACATCTGTGTTCTGTGTTTGTGTATTTGAGAGACAGGAGTGATGTGGTATAGAGTGCACTAAGACAGCTGAATGGAGAACGTTATACCTTCCATCCTGCACAAAGTACAGGTTATAAATCACCTATTACGAGTTGCAGTCAATCTCTGCGGCTTCACTGAGGGATTGGCTGGCCCCCTATATGAATTGGGTGAGTGTTAGATTGATGTCAAAGATATGTGGTAGGGATGCTGGAGAATGTACTGCTGGGATGGCAGTGTATGTTGACTCCAAGTGTCGTCATGTTTCCAAATTCTGACAAAATCAAAGCTTCTAAACCAAAGATTACGATGACAAAAGTCTCAAGCTTGGTAGTGTTGAGGATATTAAAATAACTGGCTCATACCCCAAACCTTATTGCATTTTATTCATATTTGATTTACTTTTTTTTAACTGAGATTCAAACTACAGGAACTGCTTTATGATACATTCAGTATTCAATTGATTTTAAGGTTGAGATGCTGTGCGTTTTTAAAAGCCCTGAATGGCCTGGCTGCCCTGTACATAACCGACATCCTTAGCCCTAACACTTCATCTAGGCCCCTTAGATCCTCCGACACGGGCTTCCTCGCTGTCCCTTGCTAACGGCTCGAGCTCAAAGGTGATCGTGCCTTTGCAGTCAAGGCCCCTTAACTGTGGAACAGCCTTTCCCCTTCCATCAGGTCTGCCCCCTCTGTTGACTCTTTGAAGTCCCACCTCTAAACTTGTATGTTAGCCTCTGACTCGTCTGGTCCTCAATAGGCAGTTTCCACCAGGTTATATTTTTGCTCTCTTTTTTTGTTATTACTGTATTCTTGAAGCTGTTATTAACTCCTGTATACTGTTTCTTTTATGCATTGTACAGCCCTTTTGTCAGCGGCTGCTGTTTTTAAATGTGCTTTACAAATATATTTGACTTAACTTTACTGTTTACAAATGGAGTAAAAACACATCATTTTTGTTGAAATCATCAACTTGTGACACATATTAAAAGATAATTTAAATCATATAAGGATTAAAACCTTTGTATGTTTTGTAAAAGCAGGCTGACATTTCAAATTAAACAATTAAATCACGCTTATAAATGTAGAGTTGCTGTTGACCTGTAATTTATCTAATGCAATACTGCAAGTAATCGGTCTCATGACCGACCTCGCGACATAGCAAATACCTCATTCTGTCTGCAGAATACATCGGTGTTGATGTAATGAGAAGAATAGAGCGACTGAAGCCCTGTTGAACAATCAGCCAGCATACCTGGCATTAAAGCACATCTAACTAAAACAGACATTTCACTAAATGTTCTCCAGGCAATATGGAGTTAGTCTATATTGACAAAGATTCTGTGCACATATTTTTGCACTTGCTGGATCTGAAAGTGCACAATTCCAGTAGAGCTGCTCAGGCAAACACAGCTGGTCATGTTTTGATCTGTCGTCACGTACCTGACTGTGGCTGACAGAAAAGCCTTTGAGAATTAGTGAAAGTTGTACAAAAAAAAAAATCCAAAACTAAATAAATAAACAGTATAGCTCAGCTACAACCAGTGCTGCCAGGGCCGAAAGCAGAGAGCTGTGTTTGGGTTTGGCAGGTTTTCTGCACAGTATGTGATCTGTGGGAAATGTTTGAATGTCAAGCAGGGTGATAATGGAAGAATACCAGCGCACACTGTCATCTGAATGGAAGAGATCAAAGTTAGGATCGCTTGCTGGACAATTTGCGTTGGCAACACTTTCATGGAGATGGTTCATTTAAACACATGAATGCGTAAATCTCAGGTTATATTTTTTTCCTCTTACTGTTTATGAACATGAAATCGATTTTCATGACACACTGCATCCCATTTAAAGATTTCACAACACTGAAAATGAGAAACAGTTAACTAAAAATCCAAACTTCAGTAGAGGAAAAGCAGATTAAAAACAAGGCTGACCTGATCATAAAAATGACACCATTATTTATCTGGTTGCTTAAAACAATTACAAAGGACATAGGCTTGATATTTCTGGACAACAGCTCTCTTGGATAATGATACTGACTAAAGCAAAGGGGAACACTGGATGATGTTTTAATTCCACCATGATAACTCTTGGTGGAAACTGGATGTGGAAAGCATGTGACTTTGACAGTAAATTCAGTGGCTCCTGTCATGTCTTCTAACAACAGTACGCTAATTAATTGTTGCTTTAAAACTGTGAGGCAATGCTTTCCTTAGAATGACCAAAAGCTTCCCTGCATCATTATGAAGACACCATAGTGGCCTAAGCCTTAACATACCATTATAGACATGAACAACTTAAATGACTAATATAGATGATGGTACGGGTTGTTGTTCTTGTTGTTGTTGAACATGAAGATGCTTGAAATTCCAATTGTTGTTTTTAGAATCGTCCAGCTGTTTGATCTGAGCGGTGAGATATCTGGTATTTAGCAACAGTTAGCCAATAGCCATTGATAGAGAGTTGACAGGAAAGTGAACTCATTCCAACTCATCTCGTACTCCAGGAATCTTTACGTCATGATGAATCAAGCCACACAGTGGACAGTACAGTATCTTAACCCATTTAGACCTGATGAGACGCAGACGTGCTTCTACCTTTAAGACCTGATGAGACGTCTACGTCGCATAAGGCCATGAACATGAGTGCAAAGGAAATTTTAATTTACAGTTTAAGCTTTCAAATGTTTTATTTTTAAGGTCTCTATCTGATACAAAGACAACGATTTTAGTAAACTTTGAAATTCTGTGCAGTTTTTCTGAAAACCCTCAGGTTTTGGGAGGTTGATTTCAAATGTTACTTTTTAGAGGGCGTTTTTTTTAGGCATCCTTAGGTCTAGATGGGTTAAGAACCAAACAGTGCACACAAGTGGATCCAGATGATGACAGAGTCCACCCAAGAGTTTAAGTCTGGGTGGACTGTTAGCTCCACTTGCATGGAGAATCCTGTTTTATAGTCATTAGTAAACACTACTTTGTCATCACATGACCACTGTTGGGGTCCATAGTTGAGGAATGGGGAATTATGTCCTGCCTCTTTTTCTCTCCACATAAACTGTCAGTCAGCGTCCACTGAAAGGTAAGTGGATGATACTACTCAGACAATGAACGGGAACGCTGATCCTGACATTTGGCTGCAGATTCTGTATTCATTCATTCACATATATATGTTTATAAAGGTTATCAGGTCCCTTGAAAAACAACTCTGATGTAGAAACCCCAGTTGTGTTGTCCTGTGTGATGACTAAATCTCCAGGTGTGTGTGCTTTCTCATGATGGAAATAGAGATGGTAAATCTATGTTCTATGTTAGTAAGGTATGTTTTATGCTACATTTAGATCCATGGATTTTAGGGACCTTACTTAAATGCTTAATTAACTTCTCTTTGTACTTTTTCCCCACATGTACACTGAAGTTTTCTTCCCAAGCTTACGCAATTGTGCTGCGGTGTGTGTGTGTGTGTGTGTGCACGTAAACATGTGCATGCACGTGTGTGTCACCTTTCCTGACACTGTTCCCCACACTTACCCATCTGACAGCTTGTGATTGATTGGCTGCTAAATGCTCCCTTCACACACATGCACACACACACCCCACACACACACACACACACACACACACACACACACACACACACACACACACACACACACACACACACACACACACAGAGGAAAGTCCATTATACATCTATCCGTGACACCATCCTAATCTTAATGAAAGACAGATGTAAGGTGTTGCAAAGTAACTCTTTTCCACACACAAATATAAATGTGTGAAGACACATCTGCTTTACACACGTACAAAAAAAGACATGAACTTACACTCTGTTTCCTCCCTCTGTTGATTGCACACATGCACACATTTCTCTCCATCTCCAATTACACACATGCTGATACACACACACACACACACACACACACACACACACACACACACCCTTAGACAGTGCAGTATCCATTTAACGTGCTTAGCTGTAGCTGACAACAATGATCAGAAGTCTCCTTGAGAGGGGTTGGTAAGAAGGTGAGCTGTCCCCTTCACTAAAACCACTCATTACTCAACTCAATGCTGGATGAATGGCCACAGTGTGCATGTTCCTAATGTATGAGTGTGTGTGTGTGTGTGTGTGTGTGTGTGTGTGTGTGTGTGTGTGTGTGTGTGTGTGTGTGTGGTTACCCATTCATCGCCAGTGGACCTTCGAGCCAACCGACACTTTGAAAGTCCACTTTAGGTCATGTATTCGTTGAGTACGTTTTTATTTGATTCCAATATTATGCGAAAGCTATTTAGGTCAGCATCTGCTTTACTCAAATACGGAACTTATATTGTTGCGAGATTCGTTTAGTTTAACCACCATGAGCTGCCGTGAGTGAAGGTTTGGGGCATTTACTAATTGTAGTTTTATTTGTCTTTATGTGGTTGCAAAATAGTGACATTGAAACTGAGTGTTGGTAGATGTTATGCATTGACGGTGTCGGTCATATTCTGTTTTTGGACGTGAAGGGAGCATTTTGAATTATATCATCGAACCATGGGCTTAATCACCACTGAGTTTAGTTGAACCTTAAAAGATGGTGACTTAAGGACATAAGAAAAATGACATCTTCTAAATGTACTTCTTCTAGATAACTTAAAATGTATGAGGACATTCTCAGGTTGTGGATATCCCCTCTTGGATAGCTAGACAGACAAAAGTCTTGGTTAAAAGCCCCATTTTGGCAATAATGAGCACATTTGAATAAACATGAAAAGAATGGTGATAAAAAACTATTCTATCCCAATTTGTTTTTGTTTTATTTCACTTAAAATGACTAGAAGCAAGGGCCCTCAGTCTGTCATTTCAGAGTCATGTATGCATGTATGTTCATGTGTGTCTCTATTCATCTATTATTCTCAAAGAGACAAAGAGCAAACAAGACAGAGAAAGAAATTGATCTAAAATGAATCCCTGAATGTGTTTCTGCATGGTGACCATATTGATTCCATTTCACGGAGAAAGGTTCAAGCTCTGCAGAGGTCTCTGTTCATAGCTGTTAGAAACATGGGGATACTGCTCACATTTGAAAATATGGTTTGGTTCAAGGAAAGCTGTATTTTTCCCCTCATACTGTATTATCTAATCATTTCAAAATGTTTGGATTGAAGAGGAATGGACAAAAGAACAACATGATCTCATACATTGGGTTTGAGTAGCAAAAGAGAAAATCCTGTTATGTTGCTTGTAATGTTCACTGGTTGATGCTGTGCCGTAGAAATGCTGATTCATTCATGTGGTAAATTGGCATATCATTCAGCATCAGCATATCATACCTATTGAACTATAGATTACAGTAATCCATCCTCCCTTAAAGCAAATCCAATGTATTCCAATCAGAAGGCGTGGCAGTACAAGTCAAAGCAACACCTCATTGTAAGGATGCTCACAGAGGTTTTTCAGTTGCATTGCAGGGTTATTGTAGTCTGCTGGATATGGTGTATAATCTAATCTTGTTGTGGTTCAGTCATACAGACTTTAATACGTATTAAGGGCTTGGATTTGGCTTTAACATGGGCAGGAATGATGGTAATGGTAGAATGTTTACAATATACAAAGCTCATGCATGTGTTGTGTGAGTTGACAAGTGAAAGTACTGAGTCCGCACTACATGAAAGCTGCTCCAATGAAATAGAATTTAATGGAATATCACACGTCATTTTTCAGGCCCTCTAAGGTTACGTGTGATATTCCATTCAATTCTATTTCATCGGAGCAGCTTCTGGTGTACTTTTTCTATGTTTGGATGTTTTTTTGTCCAGCACCCAGTGCTTAAACTTTCCCGGACGTGCGTGCCTTTTTGACATTTTTGAGTTGACAAGTGAAACAAAGAAATTGATCATTACATCATCACATTATCATCATTTACCTTTCAACCACCAACTGAGTGTTTTTTTGACATGTTTAGACTAAATAGAGGTTCTCAGTTTTGTCAAACATGAGATTCTTATTTGGGTTATTTACTGAGGCTCATACACAAATCATTTCATAAAGCTGTATTAGATGTAACTGTTTCACTTTTTTAATCAAAAGGAGTTTTTTTTGTTTAGAACATTTTCATAAAATAAGTAGTAGTAAGTAACTTGATGCAGTTCATTCAAGTCTCTGAATAGAGGAAAAAGCCTTTTGTCAGTTTATCATTGTGACAGAACATCAAGAAAAGTCTTTCATAAACTCAACATCCCCAAGTTTTAACAACATTAGTTTATATTTTGTCATTCTTTCATAATTCAGGGACATAGTTAGAAGCATACATTTTGAATCACACTGGCAGGAGAGTAAATGAGCAAGTGTTTGAAACTTAAGTGCACTGGACTCCTGTTGATTTTACAGACATGCTCACCTCAGCCAGCACCTGAGACAAAAACTGGGCTGTTACCAACATTAGCACATAGTCACTGAGTGTAATTATCCCCCATGTGGTATCATCTGAACACACTGAGGTATGGGACAACAGAAGCTTTTTTTTATAAGAGCGTCCATGAATTTATCTTTATTCTCCTATTCACTGTCCCAAAGATGAATAACACTCAGGTGTGAAAATAATAGTCCCCTATTCAATAAGGACAAAGAGCCGGGCTCTCTTAACGATCCGTCTCTGCATTAACGATCCGTCTGCGTACTAATGACTCAGCCTTCATAATGACTAACTGATGATGTGGGAGGAACAGAGAGGAAAATGTTAGCCTCCCACTGCACTCAATATCTGTACGATTAGATAGAACATCCACCCAAAAAAAAAGCTGCATCCAAGTCTTTGCCTCATAATGACCAATTGATGATGTGGGAGGAACAAAAGAGGAGAAGTTTGACAGTGAACTCAGTCGATACTTCCTGACACAGAGAGAAAGACTCTCTCGCTCCATCACCACTGCTTCAAATAGAACTGGGTGAGAGCCCGTCTGCCTGTTGGTTTTGAAGAGACATTAAAACGATACAACATTTCATGAATATTAGTTCACTCTTTTTATAGTTTGGCAGAGCGATAGACATCTGGTATTCTGGGTAAAAGCTGCTACATGTGGATCAGACTTATACATTTTAGAGAAGTACTTTAAATATAACTGTCGTTTCAACAGCATTTTGAATAATGTATTTGAAAGTGAAGTCATGATCTTATGAAATAGAGTTATTCAAGTGCAGGTGAAACAATAGTTATTTATAGTTCGTTCAACAAAACTTTAGCTGGAATCAAACTCTGAAATCTGCTTGTTTTCAATACTGATACTGCCATACTATTGAATATTCCAGTACGGTATTTCATATCTTTCATTATGTATCTCAAATGCAGTATGGGAAGTATTCTAAGATGTCCTACAATATATGGATGAATTTTCCAGTATAAAAGGCCGAATGCTTTTTTTCGTGATCCTGACCCACAATCCTCTGCACCGCATCTAAAAACATTGAGCCTCTGGCCACTGCATAAGACGCATTATCTGTGTCCAATGCAAACATGTTTTTAAGAATATTGAAATGTTACTCTTTAAACTGTAAAAACTATGACTAATTAACATAGTGCATTCTGTTTAAATTAGTCCTGTAGGGGGGGAGGCTGGGGTAGATGTCACTGCATCACTGAATGCAGATTCCTGACGTCGTCATCCTATTCTTTATTCAATAAATACAAATATTTTAATTATATATTATCATCACTATGTGTGTCACTTCTGTATAATGGGTGGATATCTGATTTCAGTTGTCACTTCTCATCTCTTTCATCATTTAAGAAAGGGAAGTAGCTGTCTACTGTTGCATTTTCTCCTCCATGATGGCTGCCATTGTTTGCCCAAAAGCCTGATAAATGATGCAGAGGAGTTTCTTTTTGGCAACTCAGGAGCTTCAGTGATGGCGAGAGATAAAGATGTCTAATAATAGATTGGATGATATTTCTAATAAAATTAGCCAGGATAAGAATCATTTATCTTGAGATGGTATCATCGTCAATTTAAGTTTTGGATTCTGAGCCACTGTGGAGCCTCTTTACGGGGAACATAATGCTTGCATTGTCTTGCAGAAAACGTCTACCTTCTGCAGTCATTTATCATTAATTGATGTTTGGGGTAATGCTTGCATAATGGGCAGATAATGATGTGGGCAGAACAGAGGAGAAGGACCTTAATCGGCCACTTGGTCAATAAGAGAATGATGGAGGGGGATTAAGACTTCTTCTGCAGAGAAACTCAAATACTTCTTAACACAGAGTTTATTTCCCTTTCTATAACCCTCATTTGACCATCCAGGGTTGACAGAGATTGTGGCAGCCTACTATTTATGATTGCAGCCTGGAGGGAAACTGCAGGAGTACTGAAGAGGAATTCACAGTGTGCTACAAGCATTATATGTGTATGACATTGAGTTGGAAAACAAATTAGGTTGGGTTTTATCATACGCTGAAAGGGATTTCATGTGAAACCTTAGGGGGGACGTGAGCATAGCAGTTCTCCTAAGACAGCCGATGATGTGGGAGGAGAAAAGAACATTATCTCCCAAGCTTGTCAGTGTATGAACAAGTGAAGGAACGTAATGCTGATGGAATAACTAATTCATTGCATCTTAGAGTACTAGTCCTTGCACAGTCCTGGGGTCTATTCCCCTTAAACTCTGAACACGTGACCCTTGGAAACCAAAGAACTGACTACAGATGGTAGGACAGTTTAGTAGAGAATGAAAGATCCATGATGAGCCAGCTAAAATCTTTGTTGCTGCATGTTAAGAACAGGCTGCTACAATTTTTTATTTTTTTATTTTTTTTAGGGGGGGGGGGTTTGCATTAACCAGACAAAACAGTAAGCTTGTTAATAGCCAGTTGCACTGGCTTTAAAAGATCAATGTGCATTTCAGCAGTTCTTTGGGTAGTTTCTGCATGTTGGAAGCGGCACAAGGGTTCTTTTCCTAAAGCTGTTGGGTTTGCAACATTTTTGGCTGAATGGAGTATTTTTGAATGGTTATAATCTTTACCTGAACCTAACCAAGTAGTGTTGGTGTCTAACTCTACAAAACTGACAACGCCTTACAGATCTTGGTTACTTAACCATGTCTTTCTTAAAAGTGAATCTCCCAAACTCATGTAGATTGTATTGTTTCTCAGTAAGCATTGAGAATTAAGAACATTGTTTTTTTTATTTTTGATTATCACTCACTTGACGGCTAGATTTTGAAAGAGTAACCTGCTCTTGGATACTTATTACTACAAGGATACTTTTGTCACAGTGTCAAACTGATCTAGCTTATCAGGGGAGTTGGAACTTATGAACTAAAAGTGATGTAGTTGGTGGGCAGGAAGAACAAGAGGGTTTTTCATCTTGGATTTCTGCTGTCTGGTTTACTTTAAATTCCACACTAGCTTAATCTCTAATCTTAGCAGTGAATTCATGTTTAAAACACATGAGTGCAGAAAACGTCCTCGATGTTGATTACACCACTCAACTTTAACTTTATTTGTCCCCGGAGGGCGATTTGTTGTGCGGCAAATCAGTACAAGGACAGCAGACAGTAAGGACAGCAGACAGTACAAGGACAGCAATCAAGACAGTAAAAAGACAAAGGACAAAAGTATTTTACTGTAATTTGACTCCATAGGATATTCCAATCATTCATTTGAACCAATGATGGAAAAATGAAAATGTCTTTTTGGCTCATGTGGATGAAAGACAACAACTCCCAAAATGCACAGCACCGCTGGCCACTCCCACTGAACGCTCTATTTACAGTCTATTTGTCTACAACACATACGGCCGTTTCCTCAACTGATACCAAGATTTCTTCCAGAAGGAATTGGCATCTTAGAAATTCCTGGCAGCAAACG